>JACEIK010001614.1:101471-130271 GCA_018107945.1 Datura stramonium | reverse complement strand
TATATATATATATAAAACTATGGTGGCATGTAGTTATGAGGTTCGGGGTTCGTTTGAATCCCTAGCCTACTCGGTGCTAGACACTACTCCCAAAACATACACATGGCTCATAATCATCACCGTGATAACATACTTGATCTTGCATGGGCTTGTCTAATTCATGATGTCATAATCATACTTGAAATACATGGAATATTCGTGAGAATGATGCCATTGAGTTGGCCATGATAAATAACTTGAGTGTCATGAAAATCATACATGCTTGAATAGATAGTCATAATTCAAATTATAGGCTCATAAGCTTGAAATTCATAAAATCATGCATAATTGGGCAAAATCACCATAAACTTGAAAGTATAGATCCATAAGATATTCTAGTAGAAAATAAGTAATCATAGTCATAAATCATGAATTTAATCATAAAAAACTTAAATCCATAGGAGATCATAAGAGATTTCATGAGAATTGGATCTAACTCTAGAATTTTAATAAAACATATTTGGAGACTTGAAATCATGTAATAGGGATGAAGTTGGGCATGAGGGTGGAAGAATTCCCCCATTTATAACCCTAATACCTAGGCTTGATGAATCCTTAGCTTGACTTGAAGACCCAATAGAAATTGAATGATCTTGATGAAGAAACCTAATCATGCTTGAGAGGATTTAGTCTTCCAATTAGGTGTTTGGAGTAGAATGAGGGTTTAGGATTTGCAAAACCCCTCAATAAATCCCTTAAGAAACCCAAAACAACCTCACTTAGGAGTTAAAAATATATGAAGTTACAAAAATACCCATGAGACTTCGTATTTAAATACTGTTCCGTCCAGTGCTAAGACTAGTCCTACGACTCATAGGACCTTACCAAAACTCATATTGAGTCTCATTGTCTCAGGTCCTACCTTTGATCATCCTCTGAACTTCATGCCACGGGTACCTACCATGATCTATACCTCCTTACCACGTGTCATACCTGGACTCGTGGTTCTTCATATTATCTCAGAACACTACTCTGAATCTCTTTCCACGACCCTATGGTATGACTCATGCCATTTAGGTAAGAATCATAGGTCCTTTTCATAGCCTAAATCAATCCCTAGACACCATGTTATGGCCATTAGTACGACTTGTACTACCGAGCAATGAGTCGTACTAAGGCCCGTAGTGAGGCAATTCTCAATTTCTCTATATGACCAGCTTCAACCCTCGGGCCTAATCTTAGGAACTTTTGGGTGTTACATTATCTCCCTCTTGGAAACATTTGTCCTTGAATGGAGACTAAATAATTTGGAAAGATAGGGAAAGATCTACAATCCCAAAGATGAAAGGCTATGGACTGAAGACTGACATCGTGACTGACTCTGAACATGAAACTCAAGACTTACTGAATTCATGAAACATAAAAGAATACTATAAATGAAATGAACTAAGAGATGACATGAAATTGAATAGAGTACTATAATATCCCGAAGGTTCCTAAGACTAGATGAGAGAATTGGAAATGAGTTTAGCAGAAAATCTACATTTTTTCCTCAGAACGGCTCGTGGTATGAGTGGTGGTGAGAAGTAACAGACCATGGGAGGAGTTGTAGTGGAATTATAAAGTTGGATGCCCCAACAAAAATTCATACCAAGATTCTTGGTGCATGGGTATGACTCATGGTCAGGAGTCGTGGCGAGACACTGGGACGCCAGGGTTGGGAAGGATAGACTGTGGTACGACTCCTTGTGGGAAATAATGAGTCATGATAACAATCGTGGTTTGAAGGTTTTGTGTATGGATGGGTTGTCATGAGTGGTGTCACGAACTGTCGTAGGAAACCATGAGTCGTGGTTTGTAACCCGTGTAAAAATTCAGAGAAAGTTAGAGTTGAGGCTCAGTGACAACAAGTGGTGTTTGAACCGTGGTGACATGTAACGACTTGTCGTAGGCATCCGTGATTTGATCCTTAGGAACCATTCCTATGACCAGTGGTGAAAATAGGTGGTGACCACAAGTCGTCACTTCATGTTACGACTCGTGGTAAGAGTCGTGATGACTGGTAGTGCTTATTTTCCAGAATTTTCATTAAGAGTATTTTCGTAAATCATAAGCTCCTAGGTCCTAAACTACGTCATTTTAAGCCCTGAAAGAAGTGTATTAAGGGATTTTAACCTATTCTAAACCTCTCCCCTCCCATGCATGCAAGTTTAGAGGTTCTCCATTGAAGGTCAAGCTTAAGCCCTTTAATTTCTTCTCCAAATCTCTTGGGCTTTCAAAGACAAATGTATAGTTTACCCAGGTATTTAGGGCTATGAATGAGAGTTACTTTCACTCTCATGCTCAAAGATTCTCCTCAATTTCATGAATTTAAGTTCTAGATCAAGTTCATGATCTTATGGAATTTTATCCTAATTTTATAAAATTCTCCATGATTTATTTATGGGTCTATTCCCTTCATGTTTCAAAGCATGTTTTAAGATATATGGGTAGATTTTATACCCATTTTTATTCATGGTTTAAAGTTTTTAGAGAATTATCCCCAATTATGTGAGTTTCATGAAAAGTCAAGTTTATAATTCTATTATGATTTTGATCCTCCTAAGCTCTAAGTTATGGTTTATGATTTATGATATGATTTCCTACAAGTACGCTTCACGAATTTATGAATTTCAAGTATGGTGATTTTCTCAAGCATGGATGTTCTTCATGATTTATGAGTTTATGATTTTGGCCAACTCATGGTCCCTTATTTCATGGCTAGTCATATATTTAAAGTATGATCAAGTATGTTATCATTTAACTAGCCCATAAACTTTATGTACAATTTCACAATAATTATATCATCCCTCATGTGCATATTTTTGGGAATAGTGTCTAGCACCGAGTAGGTCTGGCATTCAGGTAAACTCTGAGGTCCCAGAACTATGTGCCACCATAGGTATATATTCATGGTTAACTCTATGGGGTCCTTATTAGTGATATCACACCAAATATCATTTCTTGCCTTAGAAATCTTGGGATGGCTCTGCCCACTCTATAACTGTTATGTTCATGCCATGGGTCGACTTGGAGCCATTCGTGGTTCCAAGTTCCGTGTCTCATTTCGGACCTATTTTCGGATTGTGATAAACTTACAATCAGAGCAAAGGTTCAAACTGTCCACAGGTGTCTGAAAGACGCGTTAGGTAGAGTATTTTCCATGGGTGTGAAGCACGCCACACTTATGGAGGAGAGGCTACAAGATGTTTTATGAAATTTTCCTTCTTTCATGATCTATGTCATGTGACAAAGTATCTCTCTGTCCTTATAAATTGTGCTATACGTGTTTGTAGAATAATGCCTCCACGCCGAGTAAATGGTACAAGAAATGGAAATAGAGATGGCCATGAAGATGGGCACCAGCAAGCCCCGAGCACTAACAGGTCCTTTGCCCGAGCAGGTCTCTCGTGCTGAGTTTAGGGTAGATTTTCAAATGTTGGCCCATGCTTTGACCGAGCAGGTCAACCAGCAGGCAGTGGCCATGTCCCTCAGAATGGGAGTGCAGTGGCGGCTCGAGTTCGGATCCTCAAGATGAATCCCCCTGAGTTCCTTGGGTTGAGAGTAGACGAGAACCCACTTGAGTTTCTAGAAAAGATATAGAAGACTATCCAGATTATGGGGTTGACAGGGGAAGAGAGTGCAAACTTAGCATCCTATCAACTAAAGGGGGTTGCTTATATTTGGTACCATCAGTGAATGAACGGTGAAGCAGTGGGCATAGTTCCCGTGAGTTGGCATGAGTTCATGACAACCTTCTTAGACAGATTCTTCCCTAGAGAGTTGAGGGAGGCAAAGGCAGCAGAGTTCGTCAATTTGAGGGAAAATGATATGACTGTCCAAGAGTATGCCTTGGAGTTCACCCGGTTGTTCAAGTATGCACCAGAGATGGTTAAAGATCAGAGTGCCAGTATGAACAGATTTGTGTATAGGGTGTCAAATTCGCTGGTCAAGGAGTGTAGGACTGCAATACTGAACAGTTATATTGATTTCTCCCGATTGGTGATATATGCCCAGTAGATTGAGGCGGATCTGTAATACCCCCAAAACCCTAAGACAGACCTGGGAGTTGAAACAGAGAAAATAGGTTTTTTTGTACCAGGTTACTGGACAACTCGTCCAGTGACCCGTTAGGAACACCATGAGTCGTTAAGTGACTCATGGGGAAAGGGTTGGACTTGGATTGAAATTTGGGATTTGAGGTGACCACGGGTGTGGCCACGAGTCGTCAGGTGTCCCGTGGTTAAGAGTTGACTGAAGACTTGATGAATGGGGAAGTGAAGGTAACGAATGGTCACCACGAGTCATTGGGTACACCACGAGTCGTGGTGTCTCTCGTGGTGACCCCAGAGGAAGAATTGGTAGTGAAGGTGAAGACTGGTGACCATGAGTCATGGTCACTGGTAACTATCCGTCCAGTCCCTCATTNGTATATTTTTCCCTACGAATTTATTAAGGGCTTTTCTGTAATTCCTATCTTCCTAAGGCCTAAACTACGTCATTTTATGCTCAGCATAGTGTGTTTTAAGAAGTCTTAAGTAATTCTAAGCCTATCCTAATTCATGCATGTAAGTTTAGAAGTTTGAGAGGTGATCAAGCCTAGTTCTTCAAAGTTCTTCCTCAATTCTCTTTGGGCAATCAAGGAAGTGAAAAAAAATTTAGATTTCTTCATGTATGTAAGGCTATGAATGGGTGAAATAGTCCACACCCATGCCCAATTCCCTCACAATTCATGAAATTCTATTGATGAATCTATGGGGTTTTTATCCAATGTGTGAATTTTCTAAGTTTTGAGCATGGGTATGATTTAAGCATGTTTTGAATGTTGAATTATGATTAATGGGAAGATTTTACAATATTTTAAATTATAAATTTGTGTTTTCAAGTTTTGTAAAGTATGATGCCCATCCATGAAAACTTATAAAAGTTGAGATCCATGAGATATGTGATAAAACATGATGAGATGTTATAAAGAAAGTATTATTTTGAAATATCCATGTCTATGTTCATGTTTTCAAAGAGAATCAAGTTGATTTCAAGCATGTTAAGTATTGGGCAAGCCCATATGATCACGTATCTTTTATGATTTCATGAATTAGCTTACCACATGGTTTTGGAGTCTAGACTCCCACTATTTTCAGCTTGGAGTATGGTTCGAGACAAGGCTCCTCAAGTTATGATTTCAGATTATGAATGTATGTCATTATTCAGCTTTGTCACTAAATGATGGTCAGCTTCATTGAAAAACAATGGAGAGCATATGCATGTTTTTGAGAGTAGTGTCTAGAACCAAGTAGGCTAAGGGTCAGTAAACCCTATTCCTTAGAACTATGCGCCAATGTGGGTATGATCAGATTATTTGGGACCTCCTTTGGAGTTTCCCGTGCCCCCAAAGGGCCTTGAGCTTGATACTGATATCATGGTAGTGCCCTTAGCTCTGACAAGGCTTTGGACTGGCTCTTTCCACTTGAGTGTGATAGTCGGGACCATGTAACCACTATTGTGGTAATTCCAGTTATATGAAGAGTCTCCCATTTTTCCTCATGATTTCAGTTATGCATGTACATCAGTCATGATATTATGTTTTCAGCAGGTTTGACCCAATGTTCAGTTTTACTTATGATTATCAGTTTTCAGCTTTGGGTCATTCAATTCAGTATGATGTTCAGATCATGATTTCATAAAATAGCATGCAAGCCCTACTCTCAGAATCTTATCTTGATTGTGTTTTATGATATGCATGATTTATGATTTTTACTTACTTAGCATTTTTACTTACCTTGCATACTCGGTACATTCCACGTACTTACCGCATACTCTATCGTGTATTGTTTCATGATACAAGCTCTGATATCCAAACTCAGTCCTACTGCTAGTCCAACTTTCGGAATTAGCACTTCTTAGTATTAGTTGGTGAGTCCTCATCATGCGAGGGCCCCTCTTATCGATCGTATTTCATTTTTTCAGTTTTTAGACTATAGTGAGTTTGTTGGGGTCTTGTCCCATCAACTCGTCAGTGTTAGAGGCTTTTCGTACATAGTTTATAATCAGCTTTGGCCTTATGTATGTACTCAGATGTTATGTTCTATTTAGACTTTTGCTATGTTATTCATGATGATCTTTCGTATTATTTGAATGAGTTAGATGTTCTGTTCATGCCATGGGTCAACTTGGAGCCTCTCGGAGTTCCTTGTCCCGTGTCTCGATCCGGGCCTATATTCGAGTCGTGACAGGATCAGATGTAGGAAAGGGAGAGAGACGCTAAGAGGGCCAGGACAAGTAGCTTTGGGTTTTCCCAACAGAGGCCTAGTGGCGTGCATCGTCAGCAGTCCCATTAGAGGTAAGAACCACGTAGGAGAGTGCCTAATCAAATCAGATATTTTCTTCAGGTGTGGGAAACCCGGGCATATGCACCGGGAGTGTCCTTTTGCTAGGCAGGGCGATAGCAGAGGTCATCCCCAGTCTACCAGTTAAGAAGCATCCCCAACCACACGTCCTTTTCAGCAGGGTGCATCCACTTGTGCAGGTGGCGGTCAGCGTCAGAACAGATTCTATGCTCTCTCGTCTCATCAGGAGCAGGAGGTTTGTCCAGATGTGGTCACTAGTATGCTATGAGTATTTCATCTTTATGTGTATGCATTGTTATATCTAGGGGCTACTTTATATTTTGTGACTCCTTATATTGCCATTAGTTTTGGAGTTAGCCCCGAAATCTTATCAGAACCCTTCACAGTCTCTACTCCAGTCGTGAATCAGTTATAGCTCGACGGTTATACAGAAATTGCCCTGTCACAGTCCTCCAGAAAGTCAGCCAACTGATCTAGTAGAGTTATACATGACTGATTTTGATGTTATCTTTGGTATGTATTGGTTGGACGCATGTTATGCCTCAGTGAATTATAGAACTCGTATGGTAGAGTTTTGATTTTTGGATGAGCCAATCCTAGAATGGAAGGGTAGTTCAGTTGTGCCTGTAGGTCACTTTGTTTCCTATCTTAAGGCTATAAAGATGATTTCCAAAGGTTGCATGTCCCATCTAGTTCGGGCTAAGGATGCTACACTTGAGACTCGACTCTTCAGTCTGTCCCTGTTGTAAGTGGGTATCCAGAGGTTTTTCTAGATGATCTACCAGGATTTCCTCTCAAGTGGGAGATTAAATTTAGTATTGACCTTTTTCCGATACACAACCTATATCTATTCCTCCTTATAAAATGGCTCAAGCTGAACTAAAGGAGTTGAAGGAGAAATTGAAGGATCTTCTAGATAAAGGATTCATCAAACCTAGAAAGTCCTCGTGGGGTGCACCAGTTCTCTTTGTTCAAAAGAAGGATGGTTCTCTTCGTATGTGCACTGACTACCGACAGTTAAACAAGGTTATAATCAAGAACAAGTATCCTCTTCCCATAATTGATGGCTTTTTTACCAACTTTAGGGTGCTAAGTGCTTCTCAAAGGTAGACCATAGATCCGGTATCATCAGCTCAGAGTTAGGGAGAGTGACATTCTGAAGATAGCTTTCAAGACTCGGTATGATCACTATGAGTTTGTAGTTATGTTGTTTGGGCTAATGAATGCTCTTGTAGCTTTCGTGGATCTAATGAATAGGGTATTCAAGCTATATTAGGACATGTTCGTGATCGTCTTCATAGACGACATTCTCATATACTCTCAGAGTGAGGAGGAGCATGCCACTCATTTGAGGATTGTGCTACAGACTCTCAAGGATTGCCAACTGTTTGCTAAATTCAATAAGTGTGAATTTTGGTTGGATTCAATAGCATTTTTAGGCCACGTTGTGTCAAGTGAGGGTGTGTAGGTGGACTCTCAAAAGATAAAAGTTGTGAAGAATTGGCCTAGAACACTTAATCCTTTGGATATCAGGAGTTTCTTAGGTTTAGCTGGCTATTACAGGAGGTTTGTTGAAGGATTTTCATCCATTCCTGCACCGTTGACTAAGTTGACCCAAAAGAAAGTCAAATTTCAATGGTCAGATGCCTGTGAGAAGTGTTTTCAAGAGTTAAAGACTCGACTCACTTCAGCCCCAGTATTGACCCTACCTGAGGGTACAGGTGGATTCCTTGTGTATTGTGATTCCTCTAGGGTTGGTCTTGGATGTGTATTTATGCAACATGGTGAGTTCATTGCATATGTATCTAGACAGCTTAAGACTCATGAGAAGAATTACCCAACGCATGACCTAGAGTTGGCAGTTGTGTTGTTTGCATTGAAGATTTTGAGACACTACTTATATAGGGTCCATGTGGATGTGTTTACGGACCACAAGAGCCTACAGTACGTGTTCACCTAGAAGGATTTGCATTTATGATAAAGGATTTGGTTAGGGCTGCTCAAGGACTATGAAATGAGTGTCCTTTATCATCCGGGCAAGGCCAATGTAGTGGCGGATGCCCTTAGCAGACTATCTATGGAGAGTGTTTCTCATGTGGAAGATGGAAGGAAAGCGTTGGTGAAGGATGTGCATAGGCTTGCACGACTAGGAGTTAGCCTCGTGGATTCGACAGATGGTGCTGTTATTGTTCAGAATGGTTCAGAATCTTCTTTGGTGATTGAGGTTAAGGCTAGGCAAGATGAGGATCCTATTTTGGTAAAGTTGAAGGAAGCAGTTCAGAATCAGAAGGTAGAGGTCTTTTCCCAGGGGGAGATGATGTACTTTATTATCAGGGTCGTTTGTGTGTTCCAGGTGTTGATGACTTGAGAGAATGGATGTTGCATGAGACTCATGACTTGCGGTATTCTATCCATCCAGGTTCCACCAAGATGTATCATGACCTATGGGAATTCTATTGGTGGAATGGCATGAAGAGGGACATAGTAGGATTTGTGGCTAAGTGTCTGAATTGCCAACAAGTGAAAGTGGAGCATCAAAGAACGAGAGGTATGCTACAAGCCATTAGTATCCCTACATAGAAGTGGGAGGAAATCAATATGGACTTCATCACAGGTTTACCTCGTACACGTCGACAGTATGACTCTATCTGGGTGGTTGTAGATAGGTTGAAAAAAGCAGCACATTTTCTATCGATCAATACTACCGAATCAGTGGAGGATTATGATAAAATGTACATTCGATAGTTAGTTCGTTTGCATGAAGTTTCCTTGTCCATCATATCAGATAGGGGTACTCAGTTTACCTCCCAATTTGGAGATCGTTTCTGAAAGGCCTTGGTACTCAGGTCAAGCTTAGCATAGCTTTTCACCCATAGAGAGATGGTTAGGCCAAAAAGACCATTCAAACTCTTGAGGACATATCGAGAGCGTGTGTGATTGACTTCAAGGGTAGTTGGGATGATCATTTACCTCTTATCGAGTTTTCTTATAACAATAATTACCACTCTAGCATTCAAATAACTCTATTTGAGGCTCTTTATGGGCAGAGGTGTAGATTGCCTATTGGCTGGCTTAAGATAGGTGAAGCTACGTTGATAGGGCCAGATTTAATTCATGAGGCTATGGAGAAAGTTCAGGTTATAAGGGAGAGGCTGAAAAGAGCTCAGAGTCGTCAAAAGTCCTATGTTGATGTAAGGAGGAAAGAACTTGAGTTTGAAGTTGATGATTGGGTGTTTTTGAAGCTGTCTCCCATGAAGGGAGTGATGAAGTTTGGAAAGAAAGGGAAGCTTAGTCCCCAATATGTTGGTCCCTACAAGATTGTGAGACGTGTTGGCAAGATGGCCTATGAGTTGGAGCTACCAGCAGAGTTAGCTTCGGTACATCTAGTTTTTCATGTATCATTGTTAAAGAAGTGCATTAGTCATCCGTCTTTCATTGTTATGGTGGAGAGCATAGGTGTGAAGGATAACCTTAGGTATGAGGAGGTTCCCGTTGAGATCCTTGATTTTCAGGTTCGAAAGTTGAGCAATAAAGAAGTGGCTTCGGTGAAAGTCTTGTGGAGAAATCATCTTGTTGAAGGAGCTATGTGGTAGGCTAAAGCAGATATGATGGCTAGATACCTACATTTATTCCCTTCCAACTCAATTCCAGCATGAGGTATCAATTTCCTCCTTAGTACTTTATTCAGTTTCATGTCTAGTTCCTGTCTCTTAGATTTTTTTCATGTTACTGCATGTATGTGTGATTCATGAATTCAGTTCAGTCATGTATATCAGTCAATATTCAGTCACTCTATCAGTTTTCAGCTCCAGATGTTTAGTATTTGGGATTGTAGTTCCTTTCCCCAGTTTTTCAGTATGTCTAGTCTATATTCGAGGATGAATGTTCCCAAGAGAGAGATATTGTAATACCCCAAAGGTTCCTAATACCGGATGAGAGAATTGGAAATGAGTTCAGCAGAAAAATCTATATTTTCGCCTTAGAAACTCGTGGTACGAGTTGTGGTGAGAAGTAATGGACCGTGGGAGGAGTCGTAGTGGAATTCTGAAGTTGGAGGCCCAGACCACAAGTCACACCATGAGTCATGGTGCGTAGGTTCGACTCGTGGTCAGGTGTCATGGTGAGACACTGGGATGCCAAGGTTGGAAAGGACGGATCATGGTATGACTCATTGTAGAAAACAACGAGTCGTGATAAGTGTCGTGGTTTACACGTTCTATGTATGGATGGATTGTCATGAGTGGTGTTACGGCCCATGGTAGGAAACCACGAGTCGTGGTTTGTAACCCATGGAAAAATTTAGAGAAAGTGAGAGTTGAGGCTCAGTGACAACAGCTTGTAGCATGTAACGACTCGTTGTAGGAGTCCGTGATTTGATCCTCAGGAACTAGTCCTACTACCAGTGGTAACAATGGGAGGTGACTACGATTCGTCACTTCATGATACGACTCGTGGTAAGAGTCGTGATGACTGGCAGTGCTTATTTTCTAGACTTTTCATTAAGGATATTTTCATAAATCCTAAGCTCCTAGGTCCAAAACTACGTCATTTTAAGCCCTGAAAGAAGTGTATTGAGGGAGTTTAACCTATTCCAAACTCTTCCCCTCCCATGCATGCACGTTTAGAGGTTCTCCATTGAAGATCAAGCTTAAGCCCTTTTCTTCTCCAAATCTCTTGGGCTTTTAAAGACAAGTGTAGATTCAGTTTACCCAGATATATAGGGCTATGAATGAGAGTTTCTTTCACTCTCATGCTAAAATATTCTCCTCAATTCCATGAATTTAAGTTCTAGATCAAGTTCATGATCTTATGAGGTTTTATCCTAATTTTATGAAATTCTCTATGATTTATTTATGGGTCAGTTCCCTTCATGTTTCAAATCATGTTTTAAGATCTATGGCAGATTTATACCTATTTAGATTCTAAAATTCATGGTTCCAAGTTTTTAGAGAATTATGCCCAAGTATGCGAGTTTCATGAAAAGTTAAGTTTATGATTCTATTACGATTTTGATCCTCCTAAGCCCTAAGTTATGATTTATGATTTATGATATGATGTCCTACAAGTACTCTTCATGAATTTATAAATTTCAAGTATGGAGATTTTCTCAAGCATGTATGTTCTTCATGATTTATGAGTTTACGATTTTGGCAGACTCACGAGCCCTTATTTCATGGCTAGTCATGTATTTCAGGTATGATAAAATATGTTATGATTTAACTAGCCCATGAACTTGATGTATGATTTCACGATAATTATATGAGCTCTCATGTGCATGTTTTTCGGAGTAGTGTCTAGCACCGAGTAGGTCTGGCGTTCAGGTAAACTCCGAGGTCTCAGAACTATGTGCCACCGTGGGTATATATTCATGGTTAACCCTACCGGGTCCTTATTAGTGATATCACGCCAAGTATCATTCCTTTCCTTGGCAAGCTTGGGATGGCTCTGCCCACTTGAGTGTGATTGTTGGGGCATCATGTAAGCTCTATAATGATGGTGTCGGTTAAGACGAGTCCTCCCATTGTTCCTCATGATTCCAGTTATGCATGTTTATGACTTCTGATATTATGTTTTCAACTGGTTTGACCCAATGATTAGTTTATAAGCTTTTACGTATGATTTCAAATATGGCAAGTCATGTGATTTTATTCCTAGCTTTGGGTCATTCTATTCAAATAAGAGATTTAGTTAGGATTATTCATGTTTTCAGATATCAACATGCAGTCCCTACTCTCATGATCTTACTATTTACATTTATGTGCATGTTTTCAGTTATACTTACTCAACCTGTTCCACTTACCTTACATACACAGTACATTTCATGTACTGACCGCATACACTATGATGTATCATTTCATGATATAGGTTCAGACGCTCAAATTCAACTCCATTGTTAGTTCAGTTTTCCCTCAGTCTAGCTCAGTTCCCGCTGTTGGTGAATCCACATGATTCGAGGACCTTCAGCTTAGTGTTTGATTTTATTGTTTCAGTTTCAGACTTTTATCAAGCTAGTTGGAGATGTTGTCCTCTCAGCTCTTTAGTTATATTAGAGGCTTTTTCAGATAATATGTAGAATCTCAGCTTGTCAGTGTTAATTCTATTTATGATCATTATGTGTGCAGACTTTCGCTTGTTCATGTTTAGTTTATCAGTTTCATTATAATGTATGCTCTATAGTTGTTATGTTCATGCCATGGATTGGCTTGGAGTCACTCATGGTTCTAGGTTCGATTCGGATCTATGTTTGGGTCGTGACAAGTATTAAGGAGGAAACTTGTACCTCATGATGGGACCACATCAGAAGGAAAAATATGCAGATATTTAGCCATAGTATCTTCTTCGGCTTCCCATGTAGCTCCCTCAATAAGCTGATTTCTCCACAAAACCTTCACTGAAGCTATCTCTTTGTTCCTCAACTTCTGAACCTGATGATCAAGAATCTGAACCAGAACTTCCTTATAGGAAAATCTATCCCTCACCCAATACTCTACCATAACAACTAAAGCTAGGTTACCAATGCACTTTTTTAGTAAGGACACATGAAAAACTAGATGTACTGGAGCTAAAGCCACTGGTAGCTCTAACTCATATCCCACCTTGCCAACTCGCCTCACAATCTTATAAGGACCAACATATCGGGGACTAAGCTTCTCTTTCTTACTAAACCTTATAACTCCCTTCATGGGAGACACCTTCATGAACACCCAATCATCGACCTCGAACTTAAGCTCTCTCCTCCTAACATCCACATATGATTTCTGTCGACTCTAAGCTATCTTCAGCTTTTCTCGGATGAGATGAACTTTCTCCATAGCCTCATAAACTGAATTTGGTCTTATCAACATAGCATCACCTACCTCGAACCATCCAATCGGTGATCAACACCTCCGTTTATAAAGAGCCTCAAATAGAGCTATCTGAATGCTGGAGTGATAACTGTTGTTATAGGCAAACTTGATGAGAGGCAAGTGATCATCCCAACTACATTTGAAATCAATCACACAGATTCTCAACATATTCTCTAAGAGTCTGAATGGTCCACCCGACCTGACCATCTATCTGTGGGTGAAAGGTTGTGCTAAGCATCACCTGAGTACCAAGTCCCTTTTGAAACGATCTCTAGAACTGAGACTGAGTACCCCTATCTGAGATAATGGATAAAGAAACTCCATGCAACCAAACCAACTCCCAGATGTACAATCTAGCATAATCCTCAACTTAATCTGCAGTTTTAACCGTAAGAAATGTGTTGATTTGGTCAACTTGTCCACAATCATCTATATAGAGTCACACTGTCAGCATATATGAGGCAACCTTGTAATGAAATTTATGTTGATCTCTTCCCACTTCCAATTAGGAATGTTGATGTCCTGAAGCATCCCCTAGGTCTCTGATGCTCAACCTTCACGTGTTGACAATTTGGACACTTAGTTACAAATTCCGCTATGGCCTTCTTCATGCTATTCCACCAGTAGACTTCCCGTAGATCACGATACATCTTGGAATCACCTGGATGGATAGAGTTTCGAGAGCCGTGAGCCTCGCTCAACATCTGCTCTCTCGAGTCATCCACAATCGAAATACATAATCGGCCTTGATATTGAAGCACACCATCTCCCCTTGGGGGAAAACCTCTACCTTCTGATTTCGGACATCTTCCTTTAACTTCAGTAAGATAGGAACGTCATCTTGCGTTGCTTTAACTTCTGTCACCAATGAAGATTCCGACCCATTATGAAAAATAACACCACTGTCCAACGAATCCGTAAGGCAAACTCCTAAACAAGCAAGCCTATGGACATCTTTCACCAACTCCTTCCTCCCATTCTCGACATGGTACACACTCTCCATGGATTGCCTACTAAGAGAATCAACCACTACATTGGCCTTGCCGGGTGATAAAGGACATTAATGTCATAGTCTTTGAGAAGCTCTAGCCATCTCCTTTGCCGCAAATTTAGGTCCTTCTGAGTAAAGACATACTGAAGGCTCTTGTGGTCTGTGAACACATCCATATGCACCCCATATAAATAGTGCCTCCAAATTTTCCAGGTGAACACCACGCTGCCAACTTTAGGTCATGCATCGGGTAATTCCTTTCATAAGTCTTGAGCTGTCTCTAGGAATACGTAATGACATTACCATGCTGAATCAGCACATACTGAACGCCAATTATTGAGGCATCAAAATACACAATGAAGCCATCTGTGCCCTCTGGTAAGGTGAACACTGGGGCTAAAGTGAGTTGAGTCTTTAACTCCTGAAAACTCTTCTCACAAGCATCCGACCACTGAAATTTGACCCTCTTCTAGGTCAACTTAGTCAAAGGTGCTACAATAGATGAAAATCCCTCTACAAATCTCCTGTAGTAGCCAGCTAAACCCAAAAAGCTCCTAATATCCGTAGGACTAACAGGTTTAGGCCAGTTCTTCACCGCCTCTATTTTTTGTGAGTCTACCAGCATACCCTCACTAGACACCACATGACCAAAGAATGTTACCGAGTTTAGCCAAAACTCGCACTCGCTAGATTTAGCAAACAATTGACGATCCTTGAGGATCTGCAACACGATCCTCAAATAAGCGCATGATCCCCCTGCTCCTAGAGTATATAAGGATATCATTTGTGAAGGCAATGATGAACATATATAAATACTACTTGAACACCCTGTTCATCAAGTCTGTGAAAGTCGTGGGAGCATTCATTAACCTAAAAGACATAACCACAAACTCATGCTGACCATACTGAGTCTTGAAAGCTATCTTTGTTATGTAACTCTCCCTAATTCTGAGCTGATGATAGCTGGATCTGAGGTCTATCTTTGAAAAGAACTTAGCATCTTGAAGTTGGTCAAAAAAGTCATCAATCCTAGGGAGGGAATATTTATTCTTGACTGTGACCTTGTTCAATTGTCAAGAGTCAATGCGTATCCTAAGGGAACCATCTTTTTTTCGAACAAAGAGAACTGGAGCACCCCTAGAGGACTTGCTAGACCTGATGAAACCCTTATCAAAGAGATCCTTCAACTGCTCTTTCAACTCCTTTAGCTCAGTAGGAGCCATTCTGTAAGGAGGAATAGATATGGGATGCATATCATGGAGATCAATACCAAAATCAATCTCTCTCTCGGGAGGGACTCCTGGTAGATCATCTAGGAACATTTCTGGATACTCACCTACCACAGGAACTGATTGAAGAGTCGAGGTCTCAAATGTAGAATTCTTGACCTGAACTAAATGGTATACGCAACCCTTGGATATCATCTTTCCAGCCTTAAGATAGAAAACAAAGCGACCTACATGCACAAATGAGCTACTCTTTCACTCTAGGAATTGTTCACCCAAAAATTAAAACTCTACCGTACGGGTTCTATAGTTAACCGAAGCGTAACAAGCATGTAACCAATCCATAAAAAATATAACATCAAAATTAGTCATATCTAACTCCACTAAGTCGGCTGAGGTGACTTTCTGAAGAATCATGACAGGGTAATTTATGTATACCCATTGAGCTAAACTTAACTCACTGACAGGAATAAAGACTGAGAAGGGTTCTGACAGAATTTCGGGACTGACATCGAAATTAACAGCAACATAAGTAGTCATGAAGGATAATGTTCCCCCTAAGTCTAACAATGCATATATATCAAGATGGAAGAGTCACAACATACTAGTGACCACATTGGATGAGCACTCTTGCTCTTGACGGGATGAAAGTTCATAGAACCTGTTCAGGTGCTATCCACCAGCTGCACCAGAAGAGTGATAACGCTCAAATACACTCCTCGTTTAGAAAAAATATAAGTGATCGTTGTATTAAAACAAATATTACCGACGGATGTCGTGGTTGAATCCCATAGGGACTAGTGAATGCTATACGCGAGCGTTGTTTTAGGAAATTTGAATTAATTTGCACTAATGAAGGAAAATAAAACAAGAAATTTTTGGGGAAAAATAGAGTTAACAATATTATGGATTTCAAACCAGCTTGCCAAAATAGTAAAATAACCAAAATTGATAGACAATGATAAGAGAAGACTAGAGGTGTGGTGTAGATGGAATGCTCATCAAATAAGGATATGCTAGCTCATCAAATCATTGAAAATACGTGTAAATAACTTTGTGCAAGATGACATCCTATGTTTTTCAACCTTATAGATGCCTTTTACTCGAATGCTTTCGAACCTCAAGACACAATTCAATTAGCCCAATAGAGTTTGGGTTAATAGCTGAGTTATTTCTAGCCTTCAACTACTTATTAGGATGATGAACATGAGTTTTGGTTATTTCTAGCCCAACTCCACACAATCACATCCATTTCCACCATTAAATTCTCTCCCAATACTTGAATTCTTCTTTTTCAAGCTAAATCAAGTATGAAAAGTTAACCCACATTTGCAACTATGGAACATCAATTATAGATTGGAGAGAGCTCAACAGATTTATACTAATTAAGTAATATTAAGATGAATCTAGCAATACCCGATATAATTAAGTGCCCATCTTCACACACCTCTAGTTGATGATTTAGCTACTCATGATTAAGAAAATAAAGAGTATATTCATCAATAAACTCATTGATTTAATTAGTAAGAGCAAGCAAAATCAAACTCAAAATATGTCTGGAACAATGGTTGTACCTTACTAATGGAAGAAGAAGAAAATAAGAAAAGCAATATTCCACACTCTCCTCCAATGGAGTTCTTCTCTTTCCAAGATAAAAGGAATGTTTGAAAAGCTAAAAAATAAAAAAATTATGTACAAAGTACTTTATTCTAGAGTATATACAAAAACAGGGCAACCAATCTCCTCTTTTTCCAGTGATGGACGTAATTGACCCTGTTCAGGCGTTTTGTCACTTGCGGGGGCGTTGACGGTTCGCCGGTTGCATTCTGCGAAACACCTGTTGTGCATCTAGTGATTCTTTAGGAACATCCGAAGACACCTTCGCTGGTTCGCCGGCCTTCGTTCGTGATCCGCCGTTTCATTTACTCCTTGGTCTAGAAAATACAGGCACCGAGAAGTTCTCACTACTCACCGAAAAAGAGAAGCAAATTCCCCACAAAAATTAAAGAAAAATATATGGAAACATTTCAAAGGGCCACCACAATTCAAGAGCATGATTCACAAATGTTGTCATTTTGCAAAATCAAGGCATGGCTTTTCCAAAGAAATACACAGCATCTCAATTCATAATCACTGCACATTCAAAGCTTGCCTTATATCTTGCATTACTCATGCCTCAATCATACCTTTACCTTAATGAAAGTGTGTCCTCAAAAGGAATGATGCTACTCACCATTAAGAGAATCCCTTTTTCTATCATGTATTAGCACATACAAGGGATTTTAGAAAAAGATAATCATACTCACTCTCCCAAAAGAAATCTTCATGCACACAACTCGATCCATAGGCTTGCCCTTCGTGTAATTCGCCACTAATGTAGAGCAACTACACTCAAAATAAATTAGGACTTGCCGATCATGATGAAGGATAAGGGTAAGGTTAAGATAATTATTTGGCTCTAGTGACTAGATCCTCTCTAATGCCTTTATATGAGTGTTTCAACCCTTCCCATCTGACTTTTTTTTATCTCTTTACCTTATTCCTCTATTCACAACTATTTTTCTCTTTTATTTTTTAAAGATCTTCCTTGTAGCTCCTTTGGTTATTACATTATGCCCTGTCTAATCAAGAGGTAACACTATTCCACTTCTCTTTTCTCTTTTGGTATATTAAAGTTTCTTAGCTCATCATTTCATTCTTTTTCCCACAATTTGGTGCTACCTCAAATTTATGTTTCTTATTTATCCTCTCTTGAAAACCCCCAAACTTAGGCTCTTTGCCTCTTACTCATATATTTCCTTATCTCTCCCTAGGCCTTAGAGCCCACATTTTCTTTTCATTTGCTCACCCGGTGCAATTAGGGAGGATGGGTGCCAAGAAGATCGAACCAAGAAGGGACATCGGCTTGTAATGTGGTTTCCAAAAATAAATAGTTCAAAAGGATCAATACTAGCTAGCAATGGAAGACATTTCGGAGGTCATTTTTGGTAGAGGGGTTGATCAAATGAAAGCCTAAAATCATGTTCTAAGTGCAGTTACATCTAGGATTTCACCTTGAGTCACATAGGGAAAGTTCTAGACAAGAAGCTATGCATGAGATTCACAAAGATCCACACATAATGAATCACACCCAAAGATTCCACAAAAGTCATTATCATCACAAGATATTGATTCAAGACATTAGAGTATACGAGTTCATAAGCCAAACAAGGAATCTACAATGTATGACAAAAGATTGCTATATTTCTCATTTCAAATGCCCATTTTTCATTTCTCAATTTCATGCCACATTTCAAAAAAAGAGTTGTTGTGGTACCTCTCAAAACAACTCTACAGAAGACTCAAGAAAGACATGACATTTTCCCTTAAGAGAGTCTCCTCACAATCTATTATCGGAAAGGGCCAACCCGGTTCGATAACAAAGGAAAAGAAAAAAAAGAAAAACAAAAAATGCTCCTCGGGAAAGAATCATGGTATGAAAAAAACCCTTGGAGTTTGATTACTATTCTACTATTTACATAGACGAACAAAAGAGTTTGGGTCACAAAAAAACAATTGACGATTCAAAGAAAGGACCCCTTTTCCAACACTAACACACTAACATCATTCATTTCATTCATTCAAAATTTCATTAACATAACCAGCCCAACAAGGGCAATAATCAACAATACTAAAAAAACTTGTAAGCCTAATAAAGACTCACCATTTTTCATCAGGTAATCAAGAATAAAAGCTCGAAAAGGACTACATCCAAACATCAATAAAATAATACATAAATTACCTCCCCCATAAAACAATCATCCCACCCCCAACTAAAAGGCTACACTGTCCCCAATGTAGGCACGCAAAATAAAGAGGGCGAGAAACTCCCTGAGTGGGTCACTCCTCATTATCCACATCATAGTCTACACCTGTTCCTGCCTCACCATCTAAGCCTGCATCACCTAGATCATCAGTGTCATCTCCCAAGCCCTCGAACAAATAATCTAGAGGGCCTCAAACTGTAGAAGAGACAGCCGTTGCAGCATTAAGAGCACTCAAATCAGGCACCTCCACGGGCGTCTGACTCTTTCACTCTCTAACTTTAGTTCGGAGAGAGGTGATTGCCGCCTCCAAAAAATCTACCCATTTGCATAATGTGGTTAGACTCTCATGCATAGATTTCATCTCCCTTTTAACCGTTCGGGCGATGAGTGCAGAGAGGCTCCTAGCCAACTTTTGAAGCTGACTTTCATGAGAGTTGGTCATTTTCACCAGCTTGTGGAGACTACTTGATTGGGAAGATGTTGGAGGGGGTGATTCTCCTGACATAGGTACGTCACTAGAGGTATGGCCTGAAACTTCTTGATGAGGAATATTCAAATCTGGGGCTTGGGGAGATTGCTCGGAACCATGAGAACCCTCCGGAAAATAAAAGCCTGCATCCTTTTCCGCTTGACTGTGGGTGCCTCAACATCTCTCTTCCGATCTAATGTGATTACACTCGAAGCAGGGATAGGGATCTCATATGGGAACAGTGGCACTCCAGCTTGCAAGCACAGTTGAGAAATCAGCACAGCATATGGCATGGAAGTGTTGGCCTGTCTTGCTTTCCTTTTCATTTGCTGAGTCACAATCTCCCCAAAGTTTATGGGGACCCCTATCATGATGCAAGTTATAAAAATAGCCGCTTCCAAGCTGACCCGCTGCTCAATTTTGGAAGGCATGATGCATCCACAAATGAAATCTATCCACAACTTGGCCTCAAATTTCAATGGTGAGAAATTTTACCACACATAGTAGCCCAAAAAGGTGTGTCAGCCGCAATGATATGGGCTATCCAAGTGAATTGGTTCTTCATGTCAGCAATCCTGGACATGTACTCTGAGCCAATGTCAATCTAGTCCTCCTGGAACAGATAGTTAATGGATGCTGGAGTGATGTCCACCTCCACCTCTCGCACCATGACTGAAGGTAGGCAGAGGAATTCATCGACTTTGCCTCTATAGTTCATGCTTTCCTACCTAGCCTGGCAGGAAGCGTAGAACTCCGGCACCAAGCTTGGATAATAGTCTGGGAAAGGATTGGCGAAAGTGTGACATTTCCTATTCGTGAATTGAGAGGTGATGTTGGGGAGGTCACCGCGCAGCCCCACCAAGTCAAACCACTTTTCTTACAGTGATTGATCGGCCCTTACAGATGGCGTAGTGCCCTTTGATATCGGTCACACAGAACATGATAGCCTTCCTAGAGTTGGTGGGTGTTGCAGAGGCCTTTTCCTTTCCGTTGCCCTTTGTGGAGGAAGAGGCTGGAGCTTTTCCCTTACCAGTGTTCCTAGATGAAGTCATTTTCTGTAAACACGATGTTAGTGGCAACCACAATATATCTTTCTATATATATAATTTTTTATAATAAAAGGAAACAACAAACAATTACGCTAAAATTTTAAAGGAGAAACAAAGATGAAGAATTAACATTCAAAGAACTGGCAGCACCGGTGAAACATCGGTGAACTGCAGGAGGATATCCGTGGACAGCCGCTGAACCATCAACGAGAATTAGAAAACTGGGGTTGTAGATATTCAATTGGCAACAGCGCAATGAATCGCCGATCCCATTTTGCAAACCGCCGATGTAACGCGGGATCAAGGCAGTGACCTGAAGCCAATATTAGCCTGGACTGGTGTTCCATCAGATTTTGCCAGACCCGACCGTTGAATAGTTGATAATTGTCATCACCAATTCATCACCATGAACTCCAATATCACAATTTCTCAAACACTCATACACAACATATCAAAGAAGTACCTCTATACATGAGAAGGGCTAAATGATGATTTACCCTTAAGAAGGGCGTCACCCTATCTATCATAGGGCAAAGTAAGTCTTTTTAATCCCTTGGGGTTACTCAGACTTCACCCCACTTAACTACACAAGAATAACCATTTTCCCCCATACCCACTTTAGCATCAAGTCTCTATCATCCCACTACTTTCACATAACAACAAGTATGGTGTCAATCATAAAAATGTTGGGGAGAATGGCAATAAAAAGAAGGGGAATATATGTCATGAAAATATTTATATGCAACCGAATTACCATTTCTGAGAAAATAAGGAAGTTAAGGGTACATTACCACTCCTAAGAGAATGCTTGCAGAGACTAGCTATGGAGGCTGGGTAATGCTCAATAATGCAGAATTTCAAAACTAGTCTAGTAGAGAGGAAGAGTGTGAGTGTAGTGAGAATTAGGTAGAAGGGTTGGGGGGATTTTATAGGTGAACAGGTGTAAATGTGGTTGGTTGAGGAGGAGGTGGATGGTTAGTGGGGTTTTAATTGTGTGGGAAGTGGAAGAGAGGGAGTTGTGGGAATAGGAAAGGTGGGATGTTTAGGAAAATGAAAAGGGGCGTGGGAAAGTGTTAAAAGGGGAAAAAGGGAAGTCTAAGGGAATAAAAAGGAACTTTGGGTAGAGTAAGGCAGCTACAAAAAGATTCTGGGTCGGGTAGGTCCATGATTTGGTTAAAATTTTAAAACAGGACACGTAGCTTCACTGGCGATCACTGGTTGGAGCTGGCGGTTCGCCACCTTACCATCACATGCTTGATTTTGTGCTCAGTTCACTGTTTTTGTACCGGTGGTTCGTGGTTTGGATTCTGCGCTCCGCTGGTGATTCACTGTTATTGCATCCACTATTTAGGTGTTCTGAAATGCACCGGCATTCAAGTGGCAGTTAGCGACTACTTATCGGCGGTCCACCAATGCCTTCGTTGGTCTAACCTTTTTGTTCCCAGGTTTCTGCTCCCATGATCAAACGGCCGGCGGGTCGCGTAGCTAGATTGGCGGTTCACCGGTCTTAGAGCAATTCCTACCTTGTTTTATGCTTCTTCTCCTTGCTTCTCACCTACTTAATCCTACAAAATTAGAAACAACAATGACATCAAGAACATTCAAAAGAAGACACTTGGGTTGCCTCCTAAGAAGCGCCTTATTTAACGTCACGACACGACGTATTTCTCATTTAAAATTCAATCTTCAAAGGATCATCCTCTAATCATCTTCTCTTGTAGCGCTCCAAGAACTTTACATTCATCGGGAGGTTTAGCGGAATTGCACACCTTGAAGGTGACCTCTTCACCTCCAACCCAAAACTTGAGCTCACCTAGCTCCACATCTACCAAAGCTCTACCCGTGGCGAGCGATGGTCTCCCCAATATGATAGGAATTTATACATCCATATCACAATCAAGGACTACAAAATCAGCTGCTAGAATAAACTTATCTACCTTCACCAATACATCCTCTAAAAACCTCATTGGTTTCTTAACAGCGCGATCAGTCATTAACAATCTCATTGATGTAGGTTTGATGTTCCCAAGACCCAATTTCTTGAAGATTATGAGAGGCATTATATTTATACTTGAGCCAAGATCACAGAGGGCTTTCTTGAACACACAAATCTAATAGTGCACGGGATTGTGAAGGCACCCAGATATTCCCGTTTGGGGGCAAGGCTGCTCATTATCACAACACTATAGTGATGTGTTGTCTCTCCGGTGCCTACATATACAACTTTCTTCTTCTTCAGCGGCTCTTTCATGAACTTTGCATATTCGGGCATTTGAAGTAGGGAATCCACCAACAGTATATTTATGGACAATTTGTTGAGCATGTCGATAAACTTACTAAACTGATCATCCTTCTTTTTCTTGGCTAACTGTTGTGGATAAGGCGGTGGAACACTTGGTTCTTCTTCATCTGTATTTGAGGGAACTTCCTCAACCTCTCCTTCATCTCCAGCCTCAGTGTTATCACCACCATTTGATGCTTTTGGCACTACCTCAGATTCTTTTTCATCATTTGCCTTAGGAACTACAACTTCCTTGGGCTTAACATTTGCATCTCCAATCATTTTTCCATGTGACAATGGCCATGCATTGACTATCTTTCTTTGGGTTGGCATTGTATCACTCGGAAGTGTTTTCTTCATTTGGGGATTCATTTGAGATGAAAAGTGGTTCATTTGGGGTTCCAAATTCTTGATGGAAACTAAGTGTGGACTCATGGTTTGGGCAAGGTTAGACACCTCCCCTTTCAATTCCTTGACCTTGTTGTCGATTGACTCTACTTTCTTAAGAACCCTTGCCAACATCTCTTCGATTTTTGAGCTCCCGATATCGCTCACACCTGGTTGAGCTTGGGCATTCTCGGCTTTAGGAGGGAGAACATATGGACTTGAACTTCGATGGTATCGTTCACCCTCATAATTTTGCTCTCTATTGACCCATATCTCATTTCTCTCGGGCCATTCCTGTACGTCACAGTTTTTCCAACCTTGATTCTCTTCCCGTGGGTGCCAAGGGCCTTGATTAGCCCCTTGATACTTGGGTCGAGAACCCCCCATATGATTTGCCACGTATTGAAACTCCTCCTTATATCGTGGTGGCGATGATTCTCCTTCAAACTGCATTAGACCTATTCCTACAGCATTCACAACCTTAGGCCCAGCCCCCATCACATGTTTAGTCATTAACTCCACCTGAGTCATCATTTTAGAAATGTTTTCATCTCGCTCTTTATTTTTTTCGCATTTAAGCTGCCAATGCACTAGAACTCCCATCATGTGATGATACATGATTCTCCCTAGTATGCCATGGCCGATTTATCTTCTTTATTCTATCCAAGAGGGCCTTAGCTAACATATACGTCTGATCCATAATTGATCCTCCAGCTAAATTATTGGAAAAAAATTTGTTGATGGAGTCTAGGGCTCGGTAAAAGCTTTGAAAGAGCACTCTATCGGGGAGACTATGATTGGGGCAAAGGGACACCTTCTTCTTGAACCTTAGCCATGCTTCATGTAAAGGCTCCCCTGGCTCTTGTCTAAAGCTTTTAATATCATCCCTCAGCTGCAACATCTTTGAGGGAGGGAAGAAACGATCCAAGAATGCTTCAATCAATTCTTTCCACGAGGTGACACAACCCGGAGGGAGCTCCTCTAACCACATAGTAGCCTCTCCCATTAGGGAGAATGGAAAGAGCCTTAACCTGATAGACTTCTGACTGATATTTGTTATATTAAAGGGTTGGCAAATTTTCAAGAAATTTCTCAAGTGAAGGTTGGCATCTTCACTTGGTTTTACCCCGAAGATCCCTTTTATCTGCAACAAATGTAACATTGTACTTGTAACGTGAAACACTGCATTCCCTATTGTGGCTGGTAGGCGAATGACTCCTGCAACTTCAGGCATAATCAGGTTATCCTCCTCATGCTCTATGTGACCCTCAATCGAACTATCTCTTTCTTGCGAATGATGGCTCATATGAACTCACCCTAAAAACCAAAAGCAAAATCAATGTCAACAACTAAGAAGCAAGATTAACTCAAATTAATAAACAACACAAGAATATCAAGCGTTAGTCCCTGGAAACGATGCCATTTTTGATAATGCTCAAATAAACTCCTCATTTAGAGAAATGTAAGCGATTGTTGTATCAAAAAAAAATATTCTCGATGGATGTTGGGGTCGAATCCCATAGATAAAAGTGACTGATGTGCGCGAGCTTTGTTTTAGGAAATTTGAATTAATTTGCACCAATGAAGGAAAATAAAATAGGACATTTTTGGGGGGAAAATAGAGTTAACAATATTGTGGATTTCAAACCAGCTTGCCAAAAATAACAAAATAACCAAAATTGATAGACAATAATGGGAGAAGGCTAGAGCTGTGGTGTAGATGGGGTGATAATCAAATAAGGATATGCTATCTCATTAAATCATTGCGAATACGTGTAAATAACCTCGGGCAAGATGGAATCCTATATTTTTCAACCTCATAGATGCCTTTTCATCGAGTCCTTTCGAACCTCAAGACACAACTCAATTAGCCTAATAGAGTTTGGGTTAATAGTTGAACTATTTCTAGCCTTCAACTACTAATTAGGATGATGAACACAGGTTTTGGCTATTTCTATCCCAACTCCACACAATCACATCCATTCCCACCATCAAATTCTCTTCTAATACATGAATTCTTCTTTTTCAAGCTAAATCAAGTAAGGAAAGTAAACCCACATTTGTAACTATGGATCATCAATTATAGATTGGAGAAAGCTCAATAGATTTACACTAATTAAGAAATATTAAGATGAATCTAGCAAGACCTAATCTAATTAAGCACCCATCATCACACACCTCTAGTTGATGATTTAGCTACTCATGATTAAGAAACTAAAGAGTATATTCATCAATGAACTCATTGATTTAATTAGTAAGATCAAGCACAATCAAACTCAAAATATGTCTACAATAATGGTTGTACCTTGCTAATGGAAGAAGAAGAAAATAAGAAAAGCAATATTCCACACTCTCCTCCAATGGAG
Source organism: Datura stramonium (assembly GCA_018107945.1). Classification (NCBI taxonomy): domain Eukaryota; kingdom Viridiplantae; phylum Streptophyta; class Magnoliopsida; order Solanales; family Solanaceae; genus Datura; species Datura stramonium. The sequence continues at coordinate 104,483 of JACEIK010001614.1, read as the reverse complement.
TTCTTCTCTTTCCAAGATAAAAGAAATGTTCAAAACGCCAAAAAGCATAAAAATTACGTACAGAGTACTTTCTTCTAGACTATATACAAAAATAGGTCAATCAATGTCCTATTTTTCCAGTGTTGGATGTAATTGCCCCTTTAAGGTGTTTTGTCACTTGCGGGGACGCCGGCGGTTCGCCGGTTGCATTCTGCGAACCGCCGTCCAGCATCTGCTGTCAATATGACTGTGCAAGAGTATGCCTTGGAGTTCATCCGTGTCACACCCCGAGTTTACACCTTGGACGAGACACGGTTCTTGAAGTCACAAGTGACCCTAAGTCAACCCCTGGTCTATTATAGACAAGCATTCTGAGTAATATAAAAACATACATACAGTGGAAGTTTAAAGTGAAAAGATAAATACTTGAAAGCAATAAAGTTGGTTCATAGTATTTGAAAATATTATAACAACACTACAAGTCTGATATACCAATCTGAGTCTGAAAGCCACTATGACTGATGAGTTGTTGGGACAAGCCCCCAGCTAACTCCAAATCTAAACAGGAGGAATGAAAATATAGCTGAAATAAATAAATATTCATACTCGAAGGATGAGGACTCACCAATTGTAAAGCTGAGGTCTTTAATGAGAAGTTGGTTAACTAGCTGAAACTGAGATCCTGCAGCTGTATCATAAAATGATACAACATAAAAGTATGCGTCAGTATTTTGAAAGTACTGAGTAAGTGAGAGGAACATAACACAATGGAATAAATAACAAAAGAAATGCTGAACTGAAAGACATGCAATGACCAATTAAAGCTACTAAAATGAATAACGGAAATACTGAGGAGGTCTACAAGACACTGTCTGGTGGTCAAGCATGTTCATAGTCTAGAATACTGATCTAAACTGAACTAGTCTGAGATTGGAATGAACTGACTAGTGGGAGAGTCTATAACTGACATATAAGCACGTAAGCTAGACGTGTCCGATGTATACACCCAATTGGTAGGACCCAATATACCTTGCTAGGGTATAAAGGCATGAACTAGGTCATCACAAAAGTCTGTGGCCAATTAGGCCAATAAATACTGTAACCTACGTTGACAAAGTAGTTCTTGGAATTTGGGTGCGCTGGAACCCTGGTCCTCTCGGTGCTAAGTCCTACTCCCATTGGATAGTCCTAGATAGAATACTAAGCTGATAACTCGAAAATGGGGTCCAAGACAAGTCAGGGATACATATCTGAAAGCACCCTGAGAGTCTTATCGGACTAGATTCTGGAACTGGGTTCTAAGACCATCAGAGCAACTTATCTGAAAGCGTCATGACCGTCTAAAGAACAATTTAAAATTTGAAGCTGGGGTCCTAAGGCTGGTCAGATATTCTTATCTAAAAGTGTCATGACCGCCTAGTGGACCACTAAAATTGAGTTCTAAATCTGATTCTAATATCTGGGAGGTACTATTGACACCTCAGGAATTTCTGTAGTTAACTAATTAGTTGACATTTCTGATTGACACTGAGTATTTCTAATATTTTAACTAAAACTAGGCTAACATGCATCTAACTGAGAATTTAGCATATACAAATAATATGGAAATCCACAACACTGAAAGAGTCAGGAAAGTTTCAAGGTTTAAATACTATAGCAAGATTCTAGTCTTTTCTACTCTCAAGGACTAGGGCTAAATTCACTATACAGGGATAAGTGTCAACACTATTACAAACTGGTGAAAAATATCTATAATTATTATAAAACGATATTCCACATGAATTAAATGAAGCATGACTGAGAATTTCTTAACTTTCGATTATCTGTAGGGCTAGAACTGATAAGAAAATAGGAAGAAATTTTGGGTCACAAGGGAAGAACTATTCCTTTGTTAAATTCCCATATACCTGGTAAAGAAATCTAGAAAAATTCCTTGAGAATCTGAGGAGAAATAGACTGCCCTATTTCTTGCTCTAAGATTTTCTAAGAGAATTCTACGATCTATTTTCTGAAGGTCTGAGTGGGGAATGAGGAAAGAAACCGTTTAACCCCACTAATAAGTCTTAAAATATGGTTAAAATGGCAAAGTTTAAAGTTTAGGAGGGTAAGAATTTACTGAAAGGCCCTTGAAAACTCGTGGGGAAAAATTGACCGTCAGTCCCCACGAGTGACCTAATGGGTCGTGGTCAGTTACCATGACTCGTGGTCAGTTACCACGACTAGTGGTCACACCCGTGAGGTGCACTTCTTGGAAATTATGATTGGTCACCATGAGGGACCTAAAGATTCTTCCTCTTTGGCCACGACTCATGGTCACCACTCGTTGGGTACATTGCCTCTAATTCTTACCTTGCTTCATTCTGCTGCTCATGACCCTCCCCACGAATCATGCTGACTGACCACAACTCATGGGGTCCTTCCATTAGGTACACTTCCCTTTTCCTACTCTTTTCTTACTCACTCCACCCCACGACTGACCTAACGAGTAATGGGGCCTGACCACGACTCATGGTCACGTCAATGGGGATCCCATTTCTCAAGTTTTCAAACTCATCACTTGGCCTCCCCACGAGTCACATCATGACTCATGGGCTTCTCTCACGGGCCACCTCATGATCCATCCTGATGCCTGGTGCCAAATTTTTAACTTTTCACCGTTTCAACTTCTGGATCTGATCTTTGGGTTTCTGGGGTATAACAATATCTCCCCTTGGGAACTGTAACACCCCGAAAAGGCCTACAAATAGACCCGGGAGTTGAAGTTGAAAACTGCAAAAAACCTGGAATTTTGCACCAGTATGACTCGTGACTCGAGTTGTGATGAGTTTGGGAGCCTTATGTAATACCACGAGTAGTTCTACGAGTTGTGGCATGTGGGTACGACTCATGGTGGATTTCTTAGTGGTGCCAGAGTGAGTCATCACGGGTCATGGTACGACTCGTAGGATGTAGCAACGAGTCGTGATGATGAGTTGCGGTTAAGTCATATTTGGTATGGGTGGATGGTACCACGACTGACAGTACGACCCGTAG
>JACEIK010001614.1:0-101000 GCA_018107945.1 Datura stramonium | reverse complement strand
CTAAAAGCACATATGCCCAAATCATGGGGTTTTTAGTGAAATTCATGGTTATGGTGATTTCTCAAGCATGATATGAACTCTTGAGTTTAAGCATGTTTTCAATTACTCGTGTTATTATGATCATGTTTCCTATAAATTTAAGCATTTCAAGAATGATTGAAATTATGAGAAATTCCCACATGTCGCTTGTGATTTATGAACTATGATTTTTGGCCGATTCACGGGCCCAATTCCATGGCTAGTATTTTGAATTCTCAAGCATGATATGATTCTTACGATTTAACTAGTCATGCATGTAATGTATGAATTTCTATGAGCACGTTGCATATTTTTGGAGTAGTACTTAACACCGAGTAGGTCCGAGGCCTAGGTTACGCCTCGAATCTCAGAACTACGTGCCACCATAGGTTATGCTGGGACCTTCTCAGTGACTGTCCCCTATGCCCTACGGGGCCTTCACCAGTGATATCACGCCTTTCATGGTTCATACCCTTGGCAAGGTATGAACGACCTCCCAACTAGGTTTACAGGTCGGGCTCCATGTGTGCTCATATGGGTATGTCGGTTATAGAAATCTCCCACTGTTCCTTATGGTTTTAATGTATGCATGATTATGTTCTTTTGGCTCAAGTGATGTTTTATGAAATGTTTTCCTCACATGTTATGACTATGATAGGTTTACGAATATTTTGGAAGTATTGAACCTTACGATATACTTACGATTTCAGTCTCATGATCATGACGTCCCCACTCTTTTAACTTTTATATTTTTAAGCATTGTTTTGCATACCTTACATACTTAGTACCTTCCAAGTACTGACCCATATATTTTCAGGATCCGATTCGCAGGTTCAGTATCGTTCCTAGCTTGCTCTCAGCTTTCAGTGGTGAGTCCTCATGATTCGAGGGCTTCTTTTTCGGACTTTATTTACCTTTTGTTTCCAGAATGTTGGGGTTAGTTGTGGTCTTGTCCCTTCAACCCGTCTGTTATGATTAGAGGCTTTCATACCTACTTGTAGTAATCAACTGTTCACGCTTGGATCATGTTTTGTTGTTTCGTATATTTCATGTCATGGTTTTCATTTAGTTCATGATTATTAAGCTAAGTTTTCTACCTTATGTGAATGTTTTAGTTATATGTTCATGACATGGGTTGACTTGGGGTCCCTCGGGGCTCCTCGTCTCATGTCTACGATTTTGGTGTAGTCTCGGGTTGTGATAGGAACATTCATCCTCGAATGTTGGAAAACATATAGAAAAGCAGAGAAATGCAATTAACATATTCAAATACTGATCATTTAAATCGGATGGAATGACTACCTCTAATTCAAACTACATAACTGAACTGAATTCACGAATCATACATACATCCATATACATAAAAGAAACTTGAACACATGAACTGAACATGAAAACTAAATAGAGTTCTAGGACAAAGCTGATATCTCAAGTTGTAACTGAGCCGGTAGAAAATAGGTGTGGGTATCTAGCCATCATATCCGCTTCGCTTCCCACGTTGCTCCCTCGACATGATGATTCCTCCATAAGACCTTGACTAAAGCTACCTCCTTGTTCTTCAACTTACGAACCTGACGGTCAAGGATCTGGACTGGGATCTCCTTGTATGAGAGACTATCCTTTATTTCTATACTTTCCAATGGCACAATTGAAGTTGGATCACCAATGCATTTCTTCAATAATGACACATGCAATACCGTGTACACAGAAGCCAATTCTGAAGGTAATTCCAGCTCATAGGCTACTTTGCCAATTCGCTTCAGAATTCTGTAGGGTCCCACATATCTCGGACTGAGCTTTCTCTTCTTCCCAAACCTTATCACCCCTTTCATAGGTGAAAGTTTTAGATAAACCTAGTCATTCACAGCAAAAACCAAATCTCTTCTCCTCACATCAACATAAGTTTTCTGACGGCTCTAAGCTGTTTTCAATCCTTCTCTGATGAGTTGTACCTTCTGCATAGCTTCATGAACTGAGTCTAGCTCGATTATTGTAGCTTCACCAACCTCAAACCTTCCAATAGGATACTGCACCTTCTACCATACAATGCCTCACACGGGGTCATCTGGATGCTGGAGTGTTAACTATTGTTGTAGGCAAACTCGATAAGAGGCAAGTGGTCATCCCAACTGCCCTTGAAATCGATCACGTACGCTCTCAAAATATCATCTAGGGTATGAATAGTCCACTCATCTTGTCCATCTGTCTACGGGTGAAAAGTTGTGCTGAGCTTGACGTGGGTACCAAGTCCCTTTTGAAAAGACTTCCAGAAATGTGAGCTGAACTGGGTACCCCTGTTAGAGATGATGGATAATGGAATCCCATGAAGCCTGACCAACTCCCAGATATAAAGTCTAGCATAGTCCTCAGCTGAATCTGTAGTTTTAACTGGGAGGAAATGTGCTGATTTAGTCATCTGATCTACTACTACCCAGATGGAATCATGTTGCCGACGAGTTCGAGGTATACCCATAATAAAGTACATATTTACTTCTTCCCACTTCCACGTGGGTATGTTAATATCCTGGGTCATACCTCTTGTTTTTTTATGCTCTACCTTGACTTGCTGGAAGTTCGGGCACTTAGCTACGAATTCGGCGATGTCTCTCTTCATGTCGTTCCACCAGTAAATATCCTGCAAATCACGATACATTTTAGTAGCACTAGGGTGGATGGAGTACCTCATACTGTGTGCTTCAGCTGATATCTGCTACCTCAAATCACCAATGTCTGGTACACACAATCTGCCCTGGTAACGGAGCACACCATCTCCTCCTTTGGAGAAAGCCTCAACCTCTTTCCTGAGAACCGCTTCCTTGAGTTTAAGTAAAATGGGGTCTTCATCCTGTTTGGACTTAACTTCAACAACTAAAGAGGAATTTGACCCACTTTCATAACCACTCCACCCTTAGCTGAGTCAACCAACTACACCCGTAACCCAGCTAGTATGTGGATGTCCTTCGCCAATTCCTTTTTTCCTTCCTCAACATGAGCCACGCTACCCAAAGACACTCTGCTTAGGGCATCAGCCACCATATTGGCTTTGCCCGGGTGATATAGCACGCTCATGTCATAATCCTTCAGGAGCTCTAACCACCTCTTCTGACAGAGATTTACGTCCTTCTAACTGAATACATACTGAAGGCTTTTGTGATTGGTGAAAACATCAACGAGCCCCATATAGGTAATGTCTCTATATTTTCAACGCGAACACCGCCGCCGCCAACTCCTAGTCATGGGTTGGATAATTCTTATCATGAACTTTGAGCTGTCTGGAGGCATAGGCTATCACCTTGCTCCGCTACATCAGAACGCACCCGAGTCCAACACTAGAAGCGTCACAATATACTACAAATCCATATGATCCTTCTGGTAGAGTCAATACTGATGCGATAGTGAGTCGAGTTTTTAACTCCTGAAAACTCTTCTCATACGCATATGACCACTGGAATTTCACCTTCTTCTAAGTCATACTATCCAGTGGAGATTCTATAGAAGAAAAGCCTTCTACAAAGCGTCGGTAATAACTGGACAAACCCAAGAAACTTCTGATTTCAGTTGGGGAGATAGGTCTGGGCCAGTCTTTCGTTGCTGCTATCTTTTGAGAATCAACTTGAATACCCTCACCCGAGACCACATGACCCAGGAAAGTCATGGACTTCAACCAGAATTCGCACTTGCTGAACTTGGCGAACAGTTGGCGGTCTCTGAGTGTCTGAAGTACTATCCTCAGGTGATTAGCATGCTCTTCCTCATTTCTGGAGTATAACAGAATGTTATCGATAAATATGATGACGAACATATCCAGATACTGCTTGAAGACTCTATTCATCAGGTCCATAAAGGCTGCAGGGGCATTTGTTAGTCCAAAGGACATAACCACAAACTCAAAGTGACCATACCGAGTCCTTAAAGTTGTTTTCGATATGTCACACTCTCTGACTCTTAGCTGGTGATACCCCGACCTGAGATCTAATTTGGAGAAACAGTTGGCCCGTGAAGTTGGTCAAACAAGTCTTCAATTCTGGGTAAGGAATACCTATTCTTAACTGTGACCTTGTTCAACTGACGATAATCGATGTACATTCTGAGGGTACCATCTTTCTTTCACACGAATAGCACTGGAGCACCCTAGGGAGAGATACTAGGTCTGATAAAACCCTTATCAATAAGATATTTTAGCTACTCCTTTAACTCCTTAAGTTCAGTCAGATCCATTCTATAAGGAGGGATGGACATGGGCTGAGTATCTGGAATAAGGTCTATGCCGAAGTCAATTTCTCGTTCAGGAGGAACTCCGCGAAGATCTTCAGGGAATACATCTGGAAACTCACTGACAACAGGGACTGACTGGATAGTTGGGGTCTCAGAGTTAGAATCCTTGACCCGAACTAGATGGTAAATACATCCCTTAGAAATAAGCTTCCTGGCCTTAAGGTAGGAAATAAACCTACCCTTTGGGCACTGAACTACTGCCTGACCATTCTAGAGCTAGCTCATTAGGGAAGTGAAACCTAACGACCCTAGTTCTGCAGTTGATTGAGGCATAACCGGAATGTATCCAATCCATGCCAAGGATGAGGTCGAATCCGACCATGTCTAACTCTACAAGGTCAGCCGGAATAACTTTATTGAAGACTGAGATTAGGCAGTCTCTATAAACCCGGCTGGCTTTAACTGACTCACAAACTTGGGTAGAGACTGAGAAGGGTTCTGAGGGGACTTTTGGATTGATATCAAACTGAATTGCTACATAGGGAGTCACAAACAATAGTGTGGCCCCGAATTAAGCAGAGCATATACATCTAGATGGAAAAGACATAACATAACCGTGACCACATCCATTGAGTTCTCCTAATCCTGACGAGATGATAATGCATAAAAATAGTTTTGTCATTAACCGCCCTCCGTACCTGATGTGTTAGCCTGCTGAACTAGTCGGCCTGCTGGAGCTACTGAGGTCGTGGATTTGTGACCTCCCCCGTCCTGCTGAAGGGCATTCCTTAAGCTGATGCCCAAGCTGTCCACAACCAAAATAGCTCTCTCGACCTTGAAGGCACTCTCTTGGGTGGTTCTTGCCGCACTTGGGGCAAGCTGAATACCTATTACCAGCACTGTAACTCTGAGACTGAGAGCAGATGCTCCACCCCTCCGATCCTGGAAAGACCGAAAGGTAGGGGCGCTGGCTGAGCTGGGTGTTGGAACCCTTTGCTGCTGCTGCTGCTACTGCCTGAACTCTGGTGGCCATAATCAAATTGGCCAGTCCTTTCCCGCTTATTCTTTATCTCCATGTCCCTCAGTTTTTTATCCTCAATCTGCTGGGCATAAACAATCAGACTGGAGAGGTCGATATCCTTGATCAGCATCGCTGTCCTGCACTCTTTGAGGATCAGGTTCGAAACCCATTTATAAATTTCAGCATTCGATCCCTTGGATCGGCCACCATCTCTGGAGCGTATTTGGACAACCTGGTGAATTTCAGAGCATACTCTTCTATGGTCCTGTTTCCCTATCTCAAGTTCATGAACTCTGCTACTTTTGCCTCCCTGAGCTCCCGAGGGAAGAACCTGTCCAGGAAGGCTGTAGTGAAATCCTCCCTTTCTACCGGTCCTACTTCCACTGGCCTCCCCTCCTTCCACTGCTCGTACCAGACTTGGGCTACCCCTTTTAGCTGGTAGGCAGCCAAGTCGGCACTCACTGAGGAACTAAAACTCATAATTCTGATGATCTTCTTAATCTCATCCACAAATCCTTGTGGGTCCTCTCCCACCTTAGATCCATGAAAGTCCGGAGGGTTCATCCCAGTGAAATCCCGCACTCGGGCAGCTGCTACGGAACTGTTATTGTTGATTGGAACCACCTGCTGGTTCACCTAGTCAGTAACGTTTGGACGAGCAGTTGAATGGCCTCCCTAAATTCTACGGTAGACACCGAGTCATCCTGAGGGGCTGCCGGTAATTCAACGCACGATAAGGAGTATGAAATAAAGGGAATTTTCTTAATGACATCTCGTAGCCTCCCCATCATAAGTGTGGCGCGCTTCACACCCATGAAGAGGACTTTACTCGATGCGGCTTTCAGACATCCGAGGATACTCTAAACCTAGTGCTCTGATATCAAGTTTTTCATGCCCTGAGTTTACACTCCGGATGAGACACGGTACTCGAAGTCATTAGTGACCCCAAATCAACCACTGGTCAATCATACACAAGTATTCGGAGTAATATAAAAAAATACGTACAGCGGAAGTTTAAAGAGAAAAGATAAATACTTGAAAGCAATAAAGCTGGTTCATAGTATTTCAAAATATTATAACAACACTACAAGTCTGAAATATCGATTTGAGTCTGTAAGCCACTATGACTGATGAGTTGTTGGGACAAGCCCCCAGCTAACTCCAAATCTAAATAGGAGGAATGAAAATATAGTTGAAATAAATAAATCTTCGTCCTCGAAGGATGAGGATTCACCAACTTATAAAGCTGAGGTCTTCGATGAGCAGTCGATTAACGAAGCTGAGACTAGGATCCTGCAGTTGTATCATAAAATGATACAACATAAAAGTATGCATCATTATTTTGAATATATTGAGTAAGTGAGAGGAACATAACCTAATGAAATAAATAATAAGAAATGCTGAACTGAAAGACATTCAATGACCAACTAAAGCTACTAAACTGAATAACTGAAATACTGAGGAGGTCTAGAAGACCTTGTCTGGTGGTCAATCATGTTCTAAGTCTGGAATACTAATCTGAACTGAACTGGTTTGAGAATGGACTGAACTGACTAGTGGGAGAGTCTATAGACAACATATAACCACGTGAGCTAGACGTGGAGTCCGATGTATACACCTCATTGATAGGACCCAATATACCTTGCCAGGGTATAAAGGCGTGAACTGTGTGATCACAAAAGTCTAGGGCCAATCAAGCTAATAAATACTGCAACCTACACTGGCAATGTAGTTCTTAGAACCTGGGTGCGCTGGAACCCCGGTCGGCTTGGTGCTAAGTCCTACTCCCACTGGATATTCCTAGACTGAATACTAAGCTAATAGCTCGAAACTGGGGTCCAAGACTAGTCAGGGATACATATCTGAAAGCACCCTGAGTCTTAGAAGACCAGATTCTGGAACTCGGTTCTAAGACCGGTCAGAGCTACTTATTTGGAAGCGTCGTAACTGTCTAAAAAACAATTTAAAATCTGAAGCTGGGGTCATGGCTGGTCAGAGCTGCTTATCTAAAATTTTTATGACTTCCTAGTGGACCACTAAAATTGAGTTCTGAATCTGATTCTGGTATTTGGGAGGTACTACTGACACCTCGGGAATTTCTGTAGTCAACTGATCAGCTGACATTTTTGATTGACAGTGAGTATTTCTAACATTTTGACTAAAACTAGGCTAACATGCATCTGACTGAGAATATAGCATATACAAATAATATGGAAATCCACAACACTAAAAGAGTCAGGAAAATTTCAAGGTTTAAATACTATAGCAAGATTAGTCTTTTCTACTCTCGAGGACTAGGGATAAATTCACTGTACAAGGATAAGCATCAACACTATTACAAACTAGTGAAAAATATCTATAATTATTATAAAACAATATTCCACATCAATTAAATGAAGCATGACTGAGAATTTCTTAACATTCAATAATCTGCAGGGCTAGAACTGATAAAGAAAATAGGGAGAATTTTGCAGAAACAAGGGATGAACTATTCCCTTGTTGAATTCCCACATACCTGGTAAAGAAATCTGGAAAAATTCCTTGAGAATCTGAGGAAAAGTAGACTGCCCTAGTTCTTGCTCTGAGAGTTCTTGAGAGAATTCTATGATCTGTTTTCTGAAGGTCTAAGTGGGGAATGAGGAAAGAAACCGTTTAACCCCACTAACAAGTTTGAAAATATGGTTAAAATCGCATAGTTTATAGTTTAGGAGGGTAGGAATTTACTGAAAGGCCCTTGAAAACTCGCAGGGAAAAACTAACTGTCAGTCCCAACGGGTAGCCTAACGGGTCGTGGTCACACCCGTGAGGTGCAATGTCTGGAAATTATGGTTAGTCACCACGAGGTACCTAACAATTCATCCTCTATGGCCATGACTCGTGGTCACCACTCATTGGGTACACTGCCTCTGATTCTTACCTTGCTTCATTTTGCTGCTCACGACCCTCCCCACAAATCGTGGTGACTGACCACGACTCGTAGGGTCCTTCTGTTAGGTACATTATCCTCTTCCTACTCTTTTCTTACTCAGCCCACCCCACGACTAACCTAACGAGTCGTGGGGCCTGACCACGACTCATGGTCACATCCATGAGGATCCCATTTCTCATGTTTTCAAACTCATCATTTGGCCTCCCCACGAGTCACATCATGACTCGTGCGCTTCTTCACGGGTCACCTCATAACCCGTCCTGATGCCTAGTGCCAAATTTTTAACTTTTCACTGTTTCAACTTCCGGGTCTGATCTTCGGGTTTTCGGGGTTTAACAATCCGGCTGTCCAAGTATGCAACGGGGATGGTTGCGGATTAAATAGTTCGTATGAACAAATTTGTGTATAGAGTGTTAGATTCATTGGTCAAGGAGTGTAGGACCGCAATGTTGAATAGTAATCTAGACTTCTCTCGATTGGTTATATACACCCAGTAGATAGAGATGGATCAGATTAAGAAAAGGAAGAGAGAGGCCAAGAGTGCCAGGACATCCAACTTTGGGTTTTCCCAGTAGAGGTCCATTGGCGGACATTGTCAGCAGTCCTACTGAGATTATCAGCCCCAACACCTTCATTAACCAGTATGCCATCCAGATCTAGGCGTGATCAGAGGGGAAAGACATTAGACCCCAGAGGACAGGGGAGCAGGTCAGGGGAGCCCAGCATGCCAATTTGCGTCAAGTGTGGAAGGAAGTAACCTGGGGAGGGCCTAGATTGGTCAGGTGCATGTTTTGTGTGTGGTAAGAACAAAATCTACTCAAAAATTTCCCTTCAGCTAGACAGGGCCATAGTAGAGGCCATGAAGCATCCACCAGTTCAGCAGCTCCACCAGCACATTCAGCTCAGCAGGGTGCATCCACTAGTGCAGTTGGCGGTCAACGTCATAATAGATTTTATGCCCTCTCATCTCGTCAGGAGCAGGAGGTCTCTCTAGATGTGGTCACTGGTATGTTGCGAGTATTTCATCTTGATGTATATGCATTTTTAGATCCAGGGGCTATTTTATCTTTTATGATACCTTATATTGCTATTAATTTCAGAGTTAGTCCCAAAATCCTATCAAAACCCTTCTCAGTCTCTACTCCAGTCAGTGACTCAGTTATAGCTCGATAAGTATACAGAAATTGCCCTGTCACGATCCTTCAGAAAGTCACCTTAGTCGGTTTAGTAGAGTTAGACATGACTGATTTCGATGTTATCTTTTGTATGGATTGGTTGCATGTATGTTATGCCTTAGTGAATTGTAGAACCCGTATAGTAGAGTTTAGGTTTTCGAGTTAGCCAGTCCTAGAATGGAAGGATAGTTCAGCTGTTTCTGTTGGTCACTTTATTTCTTACCTTAAGTCCAGAAAGATGATTTCCAAGGGTTGTGTGTACCACTTAGTTTGGGTTAAGGATGCTACATATGATACCCCGAATCCTCTGTCTATCCCTATTGTATGAGAATACGCGGAGGTTTTCTCAGATGATCTACCAGGGGTCCCTCCCGAGTGGAAGATTGACTTTGGTATTGACCTTCTTCCCGATACGCAACCTATATCTATTCCTCCTTACATAATGGCTTTAATTGAGCTAAAGGAGTTGAAAGAGAAATTGAAGGATCTCTTGGATAAAAGCTTCATCAAACCTAGAAAGTCCCTGTGGGGTGCATTAGTTTTCTTTGTTCAGAAGAAGGATGGGTCTCTTCGTATATGCATTGTCTATCAGCAATTGAACAAGGTTACAATCAATAAAACGTATCCCCTCCCCAGAATTGATGACTTGTTTGACCAACTTAAGGGTGCTAAGTACTTCTCAAAGATAGACCTCAGATCTGGTTATCACCAGCTCAGAGTTAGGGAGAGTGACATCCCGAAGATAGTCTTTTGCACCCAATATGGTCACTATGAGTTTGTAGTTATGTTTTTTGGACTAACGAATGCTCTTGAAGCTTTCATGGATCTGATGAACAGGGTATTCAAGCCATATTTGGACATTTTCATGATTGTCTTCATAGACGACATTCTCATATACTCTCGGAGCGGGGAGGAGCATGGCACTTATTTGAGGGTGGTTCTATAGACTCTCAAGGATTGCCAACTGTTTGCTAAATTCAGCAAGTGTGAGTTTTGGTTGGATTCAATAGCATTTTGGGGCCATGTGGTGTCAAGTGAGGGTGTGCAGGTGGACCCTAAAAAGATAGAAGCTATAAAGAATTGACCTAGACCAGTTAATCCTTCGGATATCAGGAGTTTCTTGAGTGTAGATGGCAACTACCAGAGGTTTGTTGAGGTATTTTCATCCATTGCAGCACCATTGACTAAGTTGAACCAGAATAAAGTTAAATTTCAGTGATCGAATGCTTGTGAGAAGATATTTTCAGGAGCTAAAGACTTGACTCACTACAGCCCCAATATTGAGTCTACCAGAGAGAATGGATGGTTTCATTGTGTACTGTGATGCCTCTAGGGTTGGTCTTGGGTGTGTGTTGATGCAACGTGCTAAGGTCATTGCATATGCCTCTAGACAGCTTAAGACTCATGGGAAGAATTACCTGACGCATGAATTAGAATTGGCAGCATTGGTGTTCGCATTGAAGATTTAGAGACACTACTTGTATGGGGTCCATGTGGATGTGTTTATGGACCATAAGAGCCTACAATATGTGCTCACCCAGAAGGATTTGAATTTGCAACAAAGAAGATGGTTAGAGTTGCAGAAGGACTATGACATGAGTATCCTTTATCATCTGGGAAAGGCCAATGTAGTGGAGGATGCCATTAGCATACTTTCCATGGATATTGTTTCTCATGTGGAAGATGGAAGGAAAGAGTTGGTGAAAGATATGCATCGGCTTTCACAATTAGGGGTTCACCTTGTGATTCGACAAATGGTGGTGTCATTGTTTAGAATGGTTCAAAATCTTCTTTGGTGACTGATGTCAAGGATAGGCAAGATGAGGATCCTAATTTGGTGAAGTTGAAAGAAACGGTTCAAAACTAGAAGGTAGAGGTCTTCTCCTAAGGGGGAGATGGTGTGCTTCGATATCAGGATCGTTTATGTGTTCCAGATGTCGATGATTTAAGACGACGGATGTTGCATGAAGCTCATGGTTCTGATATTCTATGCATCCAAGTTCCACCAAGATGTACCGTGACCTAAGGGAAGTCTATTGATGGAGTGGCATTAAGAAGGACATAGCAGAGTTTGTGGCTAAGTGTCTGAACTATTAGCAAGTGAAAGTGGAGCATCAGAGACCTGGAGGTATGCTACAAGACATCAGTATCCCTACTTAGAAGGGGGAAGAGATCAATATGGACTTCATAATGTTCGTCCCTTTGGATGACTACACGCAAGTGCACGTGGTCGAAAAAGTAGTAAAATGACTCAAGTAAGCCAAGTATCGATCCCACAGGGACTGGACCAAGGTAACAATCTAATCAAGTGTCAATAAACTTTAACTCTAAAAATGCAGACAACAATGTAAAGAAGATTTTGGGATTTTGTTTTCTAATTTATACTAAAACGAATATACAATTTGATCGAACTATAGTTATGAGCATCTTTGAGGCTAAAACGAACATGTAGAGAAATAATTTATCGATACAATTTGATTAATCTTTCCTCCGGTTGCTAGTCAAGAATAATTGCCTATGGATTAAAACTCTCGTATTTAACCCAACTTAAGAATCATGAACCTTCCACCTACATTTCTGTGATAAAAAAAAAATTCATGTTCTAGCCGCCACAAAGCGGAATTCTGTAATTGACTAATACGACTTTCCAGGTATATTTACGTCACGAGAAGGTAAATCAATTCTCAATTTTCCAAACTAAGAAAAGATCATATCCTATCAATTCAAAATTTACTCAATTTCTTGCTCTTTCAGTGAAACCGGACTTTTTAGATATACATTAACATTGGCCACACATTAATGCGGTCGAACAAGAATTAATAGAACAACCATGGAAGAAAAGATGAAAAACCAAAATGATCAATTACATTTCTACAAATGTTCTTAACCTCAGCAAGAAGTGAATTTAGCCACTCATTTGTGGATTAAACATCATCAAATGAGTGTAAATCATTACAAACAATTGAAATAAAGGAGAAAGAGATAGAGAAAAACCCTGAAGTTTTCCCCTCAACTGCTTGTAACCCGCGTTCTTGCTCAACTAAATTAGAATAATTAAAAATGAACCTAAGTGTTCTATTTATACTGGTCAGAATTTTTCCGGAATAACAAGCAACGTGTCACAGAGTGCATCGCGGAGCACTGCCTCCGTGATACCGCACGAACGCGGACCTGCCGGAATCCGGTCTTCCAGTGCCAAGCCCAACATGCTGCGAGTGCGCAGCGGGGCTTGGCCAATATTATACAGCTCCAACGCGCACCTTCACTGGAATTCCATGTTCTAGGTAATTAGGTCGAACGTGCCATGGAGGCAACGCGGACCTCCTCTGGAATTTGGCCAAGTTTAATCATCGGGGCAGAATGCTCCGCGATGGCGACGTGACACGGCTCCATCGTAGAGCCCCTTTAATTCTGCTTTCCTTGGCCTTTTCCTGCTTTCTTCCCGAGTCCATTTCCTATTTCTCCCAACATGCATCTTAGCTTCCTAAAATTGTATTTTTCCTGCGAAACAACACTAATCATGTTGGTTAGTATAAATTCATATTTTAACTACAAATTACATGATAATACACAAATAACGATAGATAAACAAGGCGAAATGAAGCATTTAGTATCACTTGGGCATATAGTGTTGCCCAAGATCACTTACCCCACACACTTAAAACCTTGTTCGTCCTCGAACAATAAACTCACATCTCATGCAATTTACACCCAGGCATAGCTACTTTGGCTCGGCAATTCAAGCTACAGTTATCTTAAATTATTTACTATAGCAAATCAAGAAAGCATGCATAGTCTCATCAATACCTTTACGACATTCAACACGTCAAGACCTCCTAGACTCAAGAATCGACTCTCGATATCAACAAACTCATGCAAATCAGCTGATCAAGATATCCGACACGAAATTCAATCTCTCGTCAAGCATGGCCTCATAACACAGAGAATTTCCCCCTTTTCCATCACATGAACTCAAAAACATTACATGCAGGGGCATATAAACACGATTTCTCTCTCTCCCAAAGAATTCACATGCATCATGTCATGAACCATAGGCTTGCCTCTAGTGTATTTACTCCACTAATATAAGGACGCGTGATGTAAGATCACGTAGGACTTAACAGGTTGTAATATGGCTACGGAACTAGTAAATACTGGGCTAACCAATAATAGCAACTAGCATCCTTAAGCGCTTTTCAATATATCCCATCATATTATGGGCATTGTTTCTTCCTTCATCCTCCCATTCTTGAAGTCTTTTTTTTTTGTCCCCATTTCTTTAAGCACACTCGACTAACAACAAAAGATTAGTTATACATCTTCATTTATTTAATTTACAGCAAGTACCTTTCGACCTTTTCTTTTCTTTCACCACTTCAGCTTTTTCTTTCTTTTCACAATTCTCCACTCCTTGACACTGTGGGAAAAATTATTTTTTCTCTTGGCGCTTAAGAGTTTTGGATCAAATTCAGGATAATGAAAATAAGGGTTAAGCTCGATTACACCTTTTCGACGAAAAGAAAAAAAATAGGCTAAAAGCTCAATGGGCTAACTAGGATGTACATTCAAGGTGGGTATGATAATGAAAAACAAACTTTCGGCTAATCAAGGAAACGCCTACATCCTTTCCTACACTACACTTCCTTCATTACGTTTCGTACACACACCGGGCAAGTTCTACACAATTCACAATAGCATGGAATAATCGAAACCTCTCCACACACTCATTGCACATGCTCAACTCAAGAAATATTCACAGAATCTTTAATCAACTAATTACAAGAATTCAAACATTAAGCCTCAATCACAACGAATCGAACTCTATGGCCTAGGTATCTCAACATATTTACAAAGTTGCATGCTTTCATACGAATCACCTTTGCATTCTAAATATCATGTACAACACGCAACAAGAATTTCGCACCTTAAAGTAGCGACACGTTTGGGTACAAACAAACAAGCAAAATAAACGAAAGAACAAAAAACTGCTATCGACTACATTTCCCTTAAGACGGTGCGTCATCCATCCATCATAGGAACGGTCACTATTTACCCCGACCCGGTTCAATGGGATGATTCTCGGTAAAAGCACCGAAAACAAATGCCGAGAAGCAATCATAAAATAATTCAACGAAAAAAATTAAAATATCGATAATTTGATCAAGGCAAAAATATTTACAAATGTTTACACGGCCAACTAACAACATTCAACATCACACAACAGCTTCACATTAATTGTACAAACATAAACACAAAAATCACAGGGTCACAATTTTTCAGGCACAACATGAGAACATGAATATCAACAACAGCAAGACAACAACCAGCACCTAACTTCTCCCACCCCACACTTAAAGCGAACTCTTGTCCCCACTGTTCATAAATTCGGCACTTAGCACAAAGTAGGTGGTGAAACTCCTGATCAATCGAAGTATTCAACTTCTTCGTCGAGTGCCGTTGCCTCATCTCCCATGTCTAGATTGCCCCTCGTCCTCATCCGACTCAACACTGAGTCTCCGACGTGTCTCCTCATCGGTGAGGACGTGATCATCCACGAGCTCCACAAAAGCTGGCCCCACCCGACATAAAGCCCTAGCATTTTCGCCGAAGGGGTAGTCTAAGTCAGTGCCACGGCTCATCCTCTGTTGCCCGGCCTCCCGCCTATGCGCAAGCTTGGAGCATCTACATCGAACATGCGGGCCATGTACTGATCATCGAGCATGTCACTCGGCTAGTGTGAGGCGGCCGTGGTGGTGTGGTGCCTTAGTCTTTGTCACGTCACGGCACGCCTATCCATACGGGATGTAGTCCGGGGCCTCTTCCTCAATATCCAGGGCCCGCAGGCGGCATTAGTCGACGAAGCCACCAAACCCGTACTGTGCCCTTGATGCAAACAGGCTCTCTTCATTGCGGATATGATCACCGCCCAACATTGATCTCCGGCCCTTTCCTTCGGGGCATACACCGCCACGATCCGGGTGACATCTTGTCATGTGCACCCCCGGAATCGAAAGAACACACTATCTTAAGCCAAATCCTGGCTTCCTGTTCATTTGCGAGTAGGGCGTTAATCGATGGTAGCCCCTCTCTTATACACATAACGTGCTATCGAACGAGCTCCACACAAAGTGCGTACGTATCCGCATATGGTGGAATTGTTCAGCTGCCAGGTACATAGGCATCTGTGTCCCGCGCCCCCAAAACTGGCATTAAGGTGGTGGGGCTCAAGTGAAAATTTGCCCCCTTATTTTGACGGTGTGGCTGCGGGCATGAGTTCCGGTTGGCGTAGAACTCCCGAATCAAATGGAGAGTGCACTCCTTGGGCTCTTCAAAGATGAAGTTCAGCCCGGCAGCGTCAATCCTGTGCTTACAGTTCTGAAATTTCTGTGCCAGCAGTTTCCCTTATAATAATACTCCTCAGTATTTGTTCTCCTTATGTTTTTGTGTACTTCTTCCCTTAGAATCAGTCACCCATCGGGTTAGTATTGGCCCAGCGATGTTGGCACTTGGAACCGCTGGTGCTGCTGGGACTACTGCTCCCAGTCAATCCTTTTCCTCCGGCGCCCGATGTAGATGCGCCCTTACCTTTGTCTTGCACCTTAGCTATTGTTCTGTCAAATCAAGCGGATGAGTCCAATGTTAATTTCAAATCAAAATTAGCATGGAAGCTAAGGTTGGGTTAGGCTAGGCCACCCTACACTTAGTTTTTAGCCACAATTACAACACAAAGGCAAGACAATCCTCTTTTTCAAATTTACATAAAAAAAACAACAACAACATGCTGTTGCATTCAAAGAATCCGACGGTATAAATTCTATGTACTACTCAAACTTCGTACATCTAATCACAATAATACCATCATTATTTCATCACACAGCATAAAAAATTTCTCTCAACAAAACCTATGCAATTCCCCAATTTCTATGCAATTTCAACAATTTCATTCTCCTGAAAATCCATCGTGTCTTTAGCATATTCTCATTAAGTACAACACAATTTACCTCACCCAACATGCACAACCCAACAAGAATTTCACATTTCAACTCAATTTAATTTCTTCATATTCAAATTAACCCTAGCCTATTTCTAAAAATTCGATCAAGCATGCATTTATCGAGTTCATACAATCCCACAAACGATACTACGAATATCAATCAACAATAACTTAAATGAATTCAAGCTCAATTTATACTTAGGGCAAGGTTTTACTCACCTGTACATAAAATCAAAAATTCGACAAGAATTGAATTGAGTTAGAAACATACCTTAAATTCGATGATATCGAAGAAAAGTTGAAGAAACTTAGCTCCTAGGTCCGTGTCACGTTGAGGAAGGAGGGATTTTAGGGTGTTTGTCTCGGAGGAGAAGGAATGGGGATAAAATGAGGAAATCGGGGTTAAAGTGGAATTTTCGCGCGGGTCACCTGGTGACCCAGGTGTGACCCGACGCGAAATAGCCTTCAACGTGTCATGGAGGTAATGGAGCACCCTCCATGACACGGGCCGCCCGCGTGGGTGTTCTGGAATTTTAAGAAATTCCATAATTCCACCTCAACGTGTCACGGAGAGCAGCGGAGGACCTCCTCCGTGACGGCCATCGCCATGACTCACTGTTTGCACTTTTTATTTTGCCACCTCGATTTTTACCTTGCGATTCTTTGCATTTTTGCCCTCCGTTCAACCTAAATTATCACAACAGAAATTGGTTTAGAATTCAAGGTTTTAAACACGACACAATATTTTTTATATTTATGAAAAAATAAAAATATTTTTATTTTTTTACTAACTAACTACTTCTACTTATCAAGTACAACAATTCATGGAGTTGCCTCCGTGCGGCGCCTGGTTTACCGTCGCGGCTCGACGTATTTAAGCTCAATCAGCCCCTAGGGTGACGGGCGTTTTTCTCTCAGAACACATCCTCGCCCATGTCATGCTTACAACGATGCCCATCAACTGCGGCAGTCGCATCTCGATCTGCTTGCCACAACTCGAGTTTTGGGGATCCTTCACCGGTGGTTTCCCCAATGGCTCCCGTGACTCAACACTCCGAGGCAATATCGGCTCGATCAAACACGTTGATCACCGAGAGTTCCTCGTACACGGCCGGAAGCTTTGTGACGCCCCGCACATCAAATACCTCCACGCGCATTAGGATGCGCCCGCATGGTTAGCTTCCCTCGCTACATCAATTAGCGCTTTCCGGTCGCCAGAAAGGACGTCCCAAAGAAATAAATGGGACTTCCGCGTCTGGCTCAAATCAGCATGATGAAGTCTACCGGGAAGATAAGGAGCCCACTTACTGACACGTCCTCCACAATGCCATCGGTCTGGCCAAAACGATCCGCTAGTTGCAAGATCACTGTTGTTGGTCAAAAGGACTCCCTAGCTAACTTCTTGAATACCGATGTCGGCATCAAGTTAATGCTCGCTCCCAAATCACATAATCCGCGAGCTCGGATACTCTGCCCAATTATGTCCCGAATTGTAAAGCTCGGGGTCCTTGAGCCTTGTGGGCTGCACATTTGTATCCGGGAAGTACCTCCTCCGTAGAACCACCGTTGCGTACTCAGTCAACCTGCTTTTGTTCGCCACGATGTCCTTGATGTACTTTGCGTACTTCGGCACTCCTGCAAAACATCCACAAGAGGTAAATTAATGTGTACTGTTTAAGCACCTCCTGTGAACTTTTTGAAACACGCTTCCTCCTTGTGTTTCTTTAATCTTTGAGGCGGGGTGGTGGTCTTTTTGATTCAGCATCCTTCTTCTTCCCCCTCTCATCCACGTGCTCCCTCTCATTCTCTGCTGCTCCCGACTGTTGAGGTGGTCTTTACGGTTCCACCTCTTTAGAAGTTGTAAACCCTCCTTGTGGTCATGCATTCACTTGCTTGGGGTTGGGATCGGTGTCACTCGGAAGTCCTCCTCTTGGCACAGTGTTTTGACTCCAGCTAGTTGCCCAAACTAATACTCCAGTGCCTTAGTAGCTAACTGATTATTCTTTACATCGGATGCCAATTTCACATAGTCGGCTTGCAATTGATCTTGGTTAGCTATCATTGTCTTGAACATTTCCTCAATCTTTGGGTGATGGTGGTGGAGAGTACGTATTTGCTTGCATGCTATGTTGATAGTTCTCTGTTGCCCTCCTTGATTTCTCTGCGCCCCCCGACTCGAACTCTGCCCTTGATGAAATTACTGCCCCAAGAGAAATTCGGAGTGACTCCTCTAGTTAGAGTTGTAGTTGTTACCATGTTTTTTGGTTGGTGATTATTTCTCTGTACATGCAGCAAGTTCTTTGAATCGGGATTCGCTCCACAAGCACTCAGCTGAGTGTTCATTACTGCCACACTTCACACCGTCTGTTTACTACATTCTTGAGGCTTGAGACTGATTCAAGCTCATATTGCTGAAGTGGGTGTTGAGCTGATCTGCAACGCAGCTATACGTACGGCGATAGCCATAAAACCATCCACTTCTAAGACTCCAGATGCTTTCCTTGTTCCTCCTCTTGAAGTCCGCATTCCACTCTGGAATTTCCCTATGAAATATGATTCAACAAAGTATACAGCTCCTCATAAGTCTTTTCTAATGCATGTCCCCCAGCTGCTGAGTCTAGCAAAATTTTTGTGTAGGGTTCCAAACTCTCTATGAAAGTATGCACCAGCACATCATTGGATTGGTGATGATGAGGACAATCCTGCAACATTGATTTGAATCTTTCCTAAGCTTGATACAGGTTCTCCCCTCTCTTTGTTTAAAACTTAGAATTTGACTTCTAAGTCTCGCTGTTTTACCGGATGGAAAGAACCGTATCAAGAATTTCCGTGCAAGATCATCCCAAGTGGTGATGGAATTAGGTGGTTTAGTTTTCAACCACCTCTTAGCTTCTCCCAAAGTGAAAATGGGAACAATGTAAGCTGACATAATCGATGACACTCAGTGGGGATGTAAGTGTCACTTATCTCCAAAAAAGTTTGTAGGTGTTGTGGATCCTCGTGGGGAGACCTGTGAACTGCTTGGCCCGGTGTGCAGCAATTTGCACCATAATCTGTTTAAGCTCAGACCTCCCTCTACAGCTCGGAGTTTTCAGATGCTAGATGTGACATTGTTATGTGATTTCACTTCACGAACCGGCCTAGCTGCCATTTCCTCAGGCACTAACACTGCCCTTAGAGTGGGGATTCTGTGGTTGCTCCAAGATTGTTTGTCTAAGCAGCTACACGGCTTTCTCACTAGGCTTCTCTCCTTTGACGATGGAATTGTCTTTGGAAACCTAATGTGAATCCACCAGCTCCTTGTTTCTTGCCAGTGTTCAGCAGAATTTAATATCTGCAAAAGACAGTCTAAGACCAAGTTGTCAGCACTAATATAGAAATAGCAAACTAACACTTAAATTTTTTACCAATTGCCGAGTCCCGACAGCGCCAAAAACTTGACCGTCCTTTGGATAACTACACGCAAGTGCACGTGGTCGAACAAGTAGTAAAATGGCTCAAGTAAGCCAAGTATCGATCCCACGGGGGACTGGACCAAAGGTAGCAATCTAATCAAGTGTCAATAAACTTTAACATTAAAAATACGAGACAACAGTATAAAGAAGATTTTGGGATTTTGTTTCTAATTTATACTAAATCTAAAAACGAATATACAATTTGAGTCGAACTATAGTTATGAGCATGCGCTGAGGCTAAAACGAACATGTAGAGAAATAATTTATCGATACAATTTGATTAATCTTTCCTCTGGTTGCTAGTCAAAAATTGTGCCTATGGATTAAAACTCGTGTTAACCCAACTTAGAATCATGAACCTTCCTACATTTGTTGTGATAAAAAATTCATGTTCTAGCCATACAAAACCGATTCCGTAATTGACTAATACGACTTTCAGGTATATTTCTATCCTGAAGGTAAATCAATTCTCAATTTTCCCAAACTAAGTAAAGATCATATCCTATCAATTCACAACTTTCCAATTTCTTGCTCTTTTGAGTTGAAACCGGACTTTTTAGATATACATTAACATTGGCCACACATTAATGCAGTAAGAACAAAAATTAATAGAACAACCATGGAAGAAAAGATGAAAAACCAAAATGATCAATAATTACATTTCACTACAAATGTTCTTAACCTCAGCAAGAAGTGAATTTAGCCGCTCATTTGTGGATTAAACATCATCAAATGAGTGTAAATCCTTTAAACAATTGAAATAAAGGAGAAAGAGATGAAAAACCTAGGATTTTACGTCCCTCAACTACTGTAACCCACGTTTCTTGCTCAGCAAGTCAGAATAATTAAAAATGAACCTAAGTGTTCTTTTATACTGGTGGGAATTTTCCCGGAATAACAAGAAACATGTCACGGAGTGCATGGCTGACCTTGCCTTCGTGACACGGCACAGAAACGCGGACTCTTCTTTGGAGATTCGGTCTTCCAGGTATATCCCAACGTGCCCGACGTGCAATGGGGCTTGGCCCAGCGTGCCACGGCGTGCAATGCGGGGCTTCGCCGGCCGCGTGCCACGGCTCCAACAACGCACCTTCTTGGAATTCCATGTTCTAGGTAATTAGGTCCAACGTGCCACGGAAACGCGGACCTCCTGGAATTTGGCCAACTTTCATCTCGGGGCCAGAATGCATCCGCGATAGCATTGACGGCTCCATCGCGGAGCCCCTTTAATTCCTGCTTTCCCTTGGCCTTTTCCCTGCTCGCTTCCGAGTCCATTCCCCTATTTCTCCCAACATACATCTTAGCTTTACTAAAATTGTATTTTTCTTGCAAAACAACACTAATCATGTTGGTTAGTATAAATTCACATTTTAACTACAAATTACATGATAATACACAAATAACGATAGATAAACAAGACGAAATTAGAAGCATTTGAGTATCGCTTGGCATATAATTCTGCCAAGATCATAACGGGATTGCCTCGCACTTGCCGATAGTACTCGATATGGGTGGTCATAGACAACAGGTTGACCAAGGCATCTCATTTCTTACCAGTCAAAATTACCGATTGATTGAGGACTATGGTAGATTATATATTTCAGATTTAGTTCAGTTGCATAGAGTTCCCTTGTCCATCATTTTGGATGAGGTACTTAGTTTATTTCGTAGTTTTGGAGATCATTTCGGAAGGGACTCGGTACTCAGGTCAAGCTCCAACCCACGAGCTTTTCACCTGCGGATAGATGGTCAGGTCGAGCGGACAATTCATACTCTTGAGGATATGGTGAGAGCATGTGTTATTGACTTCAGGGTAGTGGGATGATCATTTATTGTAACATCCCAAATTATTTAACGATAAAATTGTGCTTTCGAGATAGGACAAAGAGTACATAATAGGCTAAGAAGGAAGTGTTACGAGGTATTTGAATCCTCTATGATCGTAGTTAATATTGGGCATCGATCAAGTTGTAGAACAAAATTCGGGAAAAGTTATTGCAAAATTTCCTTCTTGAGATTGCTTGAAATTTAGGTAAAATGTCTCGAGGCTTTTCTCCCATTATATAAGGAGTTAGGGGTGTGCGACCTATAAAATTAAATATCTATGAGTCTAATTTCCATTACATCAAACCGTTTGTCAATCCAACTTCCGGTAGAGAATATTTGCATTTTTGCCAGACCGCACAAGTCGGCACGTCACAAGAGTCTAAGGTGGTGGAAGACTATTTAAACGCTGGTCGGTTGTTATTCATCCAAATTCATTTCCAGAAAGTTTATTCGTTAGAAACCTCTCTCTAACTCTCCCTTAAGTGTTCTAAGTGTTCCTAAGGTAGGAAGCCATGGTTTAACATGGTTTTGACATTGGAAATCGGGAGCTTAGTGTAGTCCGTGGTTTGGTGTCTTTTCCGGGCTTTTTGGTGGTACATTTCGTGGTGATTCTATTGATAAGACTTCTTCCTTTGGTTTCCTTGGTTATATAGGTTGTTTATATATGTGTTAACCTGTTGGTTGTTTTCTCGGGTTTCTACTATCGAATTCCTATTAATCTTGTTGTGTAAGCTTCATTTGTCTTGTTTTGTTGTTATGTTGTGTTGGCTGTGTTTTGGAAGAATTTTGGACCTCCTTTAGGAAATAGGTTCATGGTGATGAAGTCAGTTGGCTAGGCTTGAAGCTAAGGTATGTTAGGCTTGTCCTTTCCTTTGTGTGGCATGAATTCCATAGTCGTTGTCGTCCATGTTGACTTGTATATTTGGCTGTTTCATGATGGCTTGTGTTTTTCCTATTATTGAACTCTTGTTATGCTGTTTATATGGTGATAAAGGTTTGTATAAGGTTATGGTTCAGTTGGTGGCTCAGGCTTGAGTATGGAGAATCGTAGTCATGGAAAATGTTAGGCTCGTGTTGAGAGGCCGTGTGGTGAGGCGTGTAGTTCTTGTAGCAAGTTGTGGGATGTTTGAGTGAATTATATTAGGTGATTATATTGGCAAGTGAATGAGGGATTAAAGTTGTTAAGGTCGATGACTGCGATGATCTTTTATTTGAATCAGCGATCGTGACGACCGTGTCAATTGCATGTGATGACCATGGTGACACTTGGGCTAATTTATATTCGTGTCCTTGATGTTAGTGGTAATTAGAATGGCATGTGGGC
The DNA here is from genome assembly GCA_018107945.1 of Datura stramonium. Classification (NCBI taxonomy): domain Eukaryota; kingdom Viridiplantae; phylum Streptophyta; class Magnoliopsida; order Solanales; family Solanaceae; genus Datura; species Datura stramonium. The sequence goes on along the minus strand of JACEIK010001614.1, from coordinate 78,042 downwards.
TGTTTGTAAAGATTTAGAATAGACTGGTTAGGATGGTAGTCCTTAGCTTGGTTAGTGGCTCGTTGGTGGACAGCTAAATGTGAAATAATAGTATTGTGTTGTAATAGTTGGGTTGTGGGGTTTGAGAGCCGATTATGGGATGTTTGAGAATGTATTGTTGTTAATTGTGTTTGTGTTATGTTGAGGCCTTGTGGCTTGTGGATACCCAATCCCACGAGAGTTGTTCCGACTAGGGATCGAGCTCGGAGTGCCTTGGCTTATGGATACCCAACAGCATAAGAGTGTTTCCGGCGAGGGTTGAGCCCAAGTAGTGAGATGACTTATGGTTTTGAGAATGATGTCCTCCGTAGTGTCAAGTTTAGACATGATTCGAGTGGTCTGACATGTATGAGCCTTCTTGGATCATGATTGGTTCTCCTAAATGGATTGAGCTCCGCTAATTATACACCAACCAAGAGAGTGTCCATTTCTTGCTTGATTGATGATGTTGATTAATGGTGGTTGCTCTTGATTTGCTTGTCATTACAATGTGGTTGTTATTTGTGTTATATATTATCTAATAGTAGTGGATGCTAGATGTTGTATGGTGTTAGCTGAGGCCATTGAGGTCTAGGGCGATGACAGGTGAGTTGGGTCGGCTGGGTGTCGTTGTATTATTATTTACTTTTGGACTTGCCGGGCTCATGAGAGCTTGGTGGAACATTTTTTTTATGTGTGCTTGTACTTGGCTGGTTTATAGGGCTAGGTAGGTTTTATGTGTTTGCTTAAGTTGAGTTCTCCTTCTGCGATATTTGGTATATCTATTGATCTCTAATCTTTGTCTTTCAGTTGTTTCTGCCTTTCATACTCAGTACATTATTGTCTTGACGCCCTAGTAGTGCGCGCATTCATTCTACTTAGGTGATGGTGGTACATTAGATCGGAGTTCTTGGTTGTTGAGTGGAGTTCCAGGGTGATCGATGCGCTCAGTTCTTTCAGGTTTGCCAGAGGTTGAGTTATGGGTAGCTCGGGGCCCTGTCCCGGACAATTGATTTCTATTATATTTTTAGAGGCTCGTAGACATTTTTTGTGGGTGTAGTATCATTGTTATAGGCTAGGTGGGCCATGTTTTATAGTTGTTCTTCCATTACATTGCCTTGATGGCATATTGTATTTATTTAGTTTTGGTTTGGTCAGGTGACTGGCTTCCACTATAGTCTATCAAATTATCTTATTCTGATTGTATAGTTGTTGTGTTTTTAAATCTCATTGGTTCTTGCCTTTGTTTTATTTTTTTGGGTGTCGGAGTGTATATGCTCATATGAGGTGGAGACCGGGTTCCACTCACGCCTCCCCTGGTTTGGGGTGTGACATTTACCTCTTATCGAGTTCGCTTACAACAACAATTACCACTCTAGTATCTAGATGTCTCCGTTTGAGGATCTTTATGGGAAGGGTGTAAGATCTATTGGTTAGTTCCGAGGTAGGAGAAGCTGCATTGATAGGGCCCAGTTTGGTTCATGATGCTGTGGAAGTTCGAGGCTTATAGAAGGCTGAAAATAGCTCAGAGTCATCAAAAGTCATATACGGATGTTAGGCGGAGAGAACTTGAGTTTGAAGTTGAGATTGGTTTTCTTGAAGGTGTCTCCTATGAGGGGATGAGGTTCGAAAAGAGAAGGGAAGCAGTCCCGATACGTTGGCCCATACAAAATTTTCAGATGTGTTGTAGGTGGCCTATGAGTTGGAGCTACCAGCGAAGTTGGCGTCGGCCATCTAGTTTTCCATATACCGCTATTGAAGAAGTGGATTAGTGACCCGCCTTGATTGTTTCGGTGGAGAGCATAGGCAGGAAGGATAGTCTTACTTACAAGGAGGTACCTGTTGAGATCCTTGATCATTAGGTTTGAAAGTTAAGGAACAAATAAGTAGCTTTAATGAAAGTCTTATGGAGGAATCCGCTTCGTTGAGGGAGCTACATGGGAAGCTGAAACGGTATGATGGCTATATACCCACATTTATTTCTTTCAGCTCCGTCTCATCTTGAGGTATCAATTTCCTCTCTAATACTCACTGGGATTTCATGTCAATTTCATGTCTCTCGGTTCCTTTCATGTTCTAGCATGTATTTATCATTTATGAATTCGGTTCGATCATGTGTATCGTCACAGTCAATCACTCTATTAGATTTCAGTTGCAGATGTTCAGTGTTTGGGATTGCAGTTCCTTCCCCCAGCCTTTCAATATGTTTACCCCACATTCGAGGATGAAAGTTCCCAAGGGAAGATTTTGTAATACAGAGAGTTCCTAAGGTTGGCCTCGGGACTAGAAATGTAATCAGCAAAAAAGTTGGAAAAATATCTAGGAAGACTCTTGAGGAAGGGCCAATGAGTCATAGGATAAACCATTGTTTGAGGACTGAGCTACCCCAGATAGAAGGTACGAGTCGTTATATGACCTGTTATGAAAAACCACGGGTCATTGTAGTACTCGTAAGAAGGATGGAGGAAGCTGGTCGATGAAACTACGAGTCATAGGTTGGTGTATGACTAATGGTCAGTAGTCATGGCAGATTGCTGGTGTATCAGAGGAGATTTGGGAGGAACGATTCATGGTACGACTTATTGTGGAAACAATGAGTCGTGATATGCACCCCATGGGGAAGGGCTGAGGATTTTAGGCAGTGGCCATGGGTAGATCAATGACTCGTCATTTGATGAATTCGAGTCATGGTCGATCCGTGGGAAACTTCAGAAGTCAGGGTAAAACAATGGTGATGAAGAGAGCGAATCACGAGTCGTGATATCGAGGTATGATTCGTGGTGTCAGTCGTGATTCCTATCAGTGTATAACTTTCTATGAAATTAGTAAGGGTATTTTTGTAATTCCTAATCTTCTAAGCCCTAAACTTCACATCATTTTAAGCTCTAAAGGAGTGTCTTAAAGAGTTAAACCTACTCTAAATCATTTCCCTCCCATGCATACAAGTGAGTTCACCATTGAAGATCAAGCCTAGAATTCTTCAAGTTCTTCTCAAATCTCTTGGGCTTTCAAAGACAAGTGTAGATTCGGTTACCCAGGTATGTAAGACTATGATATTGAGAGTTCCTTTCACTCTCATGCTCAAAACTCTCCTTATATTCATGAATCAATTCTCAATCCAAGTAATGATCAAAAAGGGTTTTAACCCAGAATTTTATAGAATTCTCTATCAGGTATTTATGGGTCAATCCTATTTACGTTTTAAAGAGTATATTTGAAGATTCATAGTTAGATTTAAATCATGTTTGGTCTACAATTCGATTTTCAAATTTTAGAAGATTATGCCTAATTATGCAAGTTCATGAAAAAGTCAAGTTTATGATTGGTCATTTCAAGTATGATGAGATATCTAGTATGTATAAATGTTTATAAATTACTCATGTATGAATCTATTTGATCAATGAAATCTATTTCAAATATGCATGATTTTCAGATTTTGGTCAAGCCCACACAAGACAAGTATATGTTTGATGATCTAGACAAGGCTAACAAGATTAAATGATAGATATATATTTTGGAGTCAAGATTATTCAAATGTATAGATTCAATCTATGTTATAGAATATGATTATACGAGCATTATTCATGTTTTGGAGTGAGTGTCTAGCATCGAGTAGGCTAGGGTTTCAAGATTTTCCGGTCTCATAAACTATGCTCCAATGTAGAGTATATGTTGGGGCCTCTCAGAAGAGCATTTTCCCTGACCAGGGCACATCATGATATTACATCTTACTTATCCTTTTCCCTAGAAAGGCTTAGGATGGCCCTCTCTACGTGGGATCATCATGCGCTCATATATGGTGGTTGTCAGTTATGTGAGTCTCTATTATTCCTTATGATTTCGATTATGTATGTTTATGACTTATGATACTATGTTTTCAGCGGGTTTGATCAATGATCGATTTATAAGATTTTAATTATGATTTTAATTATGACAAGCCATATGATTCTATTTTCAGCTTTGGGTCATTCGATCAAGATATGAGATTGAGTTTATGATTATTCAGGATTTTCAGATACGGCATGCGGCCCTACTCTCATGATCTTATAGTTTATGCTTCGGAGATGAAGCACAATTTATAAATTTTTTATAAAATATTTTTTTACTTACCTTACATACTCAAGATATTTCAAGTATCAACCTCATACTCTATATTTGTATCATTTCATGATACAGGTTCAGACACTCAAACTCAATCCCGTCGTTAGCCGGTATCTAGAGCTTAATCCGGTTCTCTTATTGGTGAGTCCTCATCCTTGAGGATCTTGATTGTTGGTGTTTACTTTCAATTTTCAGACTTTTAGTGAGCTAGTTGGGATGTTGTCTCATTAACTCTTGAGTTATGTTAGAGAGTTTTCAGACATATGTAAGGAGTTGACTCGGTTATGGTTAATATGTATTCAGACTTTCTCTTATTCGTGTTTTAGGTTATCGGTTTCCGTTGAGCTAGCCTTTAAAGGCGGGCGGAACTTCACTCTTTTTTAGAAGAGCTCGTACCTTCTCTTTTCAGCAAAAGAAGAATCAAGTCCCACGTAGTTCACAGTTAATCAGTTAAATAGATCACGTTTAGATGTATGCTCCTTAGCTATTATGTTTATGTCATGGCTCGACTTGGAGCATCTTGTGGTTCCTAGTTCATGTTTAGAGTACGGACCTATATTTGGGTCATGATAAATCTACGCCAAATTGATGGACTGGATCACTTTTTAAGGAAAACAGATGTCAAAAAAATAGACTATACATCACCAGCTTAGAAAGGATCCCGGTTAAAGCCGAGACAGCTAACCAGAATCAGTCGGTTTCACTAAATTAAAAATCGACATAAAATTTAAATAAAATGATGGATTGGGTCAGTTTTCAGAAACATACAAAAATATACTTAGATCGAATCCAACTATTTACTATGACATTGGATAGTTCTACCACTTCACTACACATGCTTTTGATAAAATATTTTCATCGTTTCTATTTATACTCTTCAACCGCAATTTTGCACTTAAGTCGACTAGCCTGCGGCGGCTACTTATTGAAAGACCGAACAGGAAATGAAAATTTGTACTACAACAACTATCGAGGGCTGCATTGATTTTTTAAAATATATATTTTAAATAATTTTTGCACATTTTGTACAAAAAATCAGTCCATTGGTTTTCTTAAAATAATCTATTTTTTAAAAAACGGACTGGTTCGCTTTCCCCTCGGTTCTGTAGACTGACTCAATCCGTCAATGTTTCTCCCATGATTTTTGGCCATTTTCAATATTAATATGCAATGCAATGGTCAATGACCCTACCGATATATACATACACATTCTCCATACATATGTTTATTCCAATTAAAATACAATTATCACAACTTGAAAATGAAGGATCCTTTCAAATTTATGAAGAAGCAATTTTATGTACATCTTTTCTTTCCAATGACAATAAATGAAGTACAAGGTCAAATAATTCCTAATGTTGGCTTGTATCTATTGCAACATATTTTCTCCCATGAAAAATTATATGTTGCACTTTCTATAGGGATATCAATGTTCATAACAAGAGTCGGTAATGATAGACCAATTAAAAAAAGAATTAACCTGGATAGATGACCACTCATCCACATAAATTTAATACAACTGACAGATATATACTACATGTATAATTCATGTATAATCCTATATATATAATTATACATAATCCTATATTACCGGCTAGAAAAATTGAATCATGAATCCAACCGACTATTAATAGATCTAAAAGGGAAATGAAACATAGACAGAAACGTCAAAATAAATTATAAGATAATATACTATATATTATATATTTGGATCTAGTAACATAAAATGTAACTCATTATGTTTAATTATACCAAACTAAATTTGTAGTCCAAATTTTGCGGTGAGCAAGAAGTCTAGTCATTTGACATTCAACAAATAAGTCATGTGAATAGGTTGATTGTTCATCTATTTCAAATTGTATTTTTTTCATTAAATAATATGTGATACTCATTAGAAATGCGATTTTAGTATAGCTCATATCATATGTAATGGTTTTATATGACTCACATACAAAACCGTATTCAAAACTAGAATATTTAATAAGCCAACTGATGTTGGCTGTATAGACACAACAAATAATCAATACCCTAAAGTATGCAGTGAATTTGAGCTTTTAGTATCAGTTGTACCCGAGGTGGTGTATAACATCAAGTTTTTTCATGGATTGTCTCTTTTTCAGGGTGATTTTTAATTTTTTGCTTTTAAATTTGTGGTCTTTAAGTTTTATCTTTAAAATTCATTTAATGAACGTTTATAGGAGAAAGTATCCTTAATTAAAACCTAATTTCACTGGGCAAATTTTTTAAAGAATATTTATCTTGGGGCATAAGTTCTATAGTACAGCAGTTCGTAAATAAGATTTTAAAGAATTTTTGTCTTATGACACAACCTGTCCATGAACTCTATGCCTTTAGCTGCCTTATGCCATTGAACTTATATTTTGGGCATAACTTATGCACTAAAATTATATCTTCAGGCATAACGTACACTGTGCTTATGTCTTGGGCATAACTTGTGCTACTGAATTTGTCTTGAGCTTAATTTCTTTTGTCTTCAAACGCAACATACCCCTTTGTGCTTATGCCTTAGGGGCATAACTTGTGTCTTGAGATTAATTTCTTTTGTCTTTAGATATAATTTGTGTCACTTTATTACTTATGCCTTGGGGCATAATTTGTGCCTTGAGCGTAATTTGTTTTGCCTTTACTGTGGTCACTGCACTTATACCTTAAGCATAATTTTCTTTTGTCTGGATATAACTTGTGTTCTTGAACTTATTGCCCTGAGCATAATTTATTTGTTGAACTTATATTTGCGGCATAACTTTAAGGGAGTTTTATATCTTGTGAATTTTCTTTTACCTTATGATATTTTTGTTTTATTTTTCAATTATTTTCTTAGTAAAATTTTATAAATAAAAATTAAACATCTATAATTTTAGAGTCAAAAGTAACATATCATCCCAAAAATAAAGGTATTTGTGCAAATGAAGTATAACATCATTTTAACGTATTGTTGCAAATATTATCTCTGTCGTGTAAAAGAGTAAAACTTTGGTGACAACACAAAAATCCTCACTCCTAAGTCGTGACGGAATATTTGATTTATTCCGTTTCTTCATTTTCTTTTGGTGCGGATCTCTATCTCTCGGTGAATAATTGCTCGAATTCTTCCATGAAAAATTTCTACTTAGCTGCACAAATTGAAGCAGAGCCCATTGCATTGCAAAATAAAAGAAAGTAATTGAACATGAAAAGGGAAGAACTGCAGCCCAAGTGTTTGACGATATTCCTAAAACAACTGAAAATTTTATATTCACTTCTTTTTCCAGCCCAAAATTTAATCTAGATTGAACTACTAAACAAGATATCATGCATTGTACATCGTGTTAAAGAAAAAATTTTCTTGAAATGTATTCAATTTGCTTCCACCCTTTCACCTATGTGTAGGTTCCAGTATAGCTACTCTTTATCTAACTTTGTGTTAACAAAGAATTAGATACTCGCATAATTGTGCCAGATATAACACCAAATTTTACATATTAAATGACAAATTTATAACTTTTGGAAAAAGAAATGTTGCAAGCTATGATACTATAGATATAGCTCATTGGCATCAACTGTCTGAGATAACTGCTCTTTAAGTACATATATATCAGGGTGTCAAAACGCCTTGCTCATATTTATATTGATTACATGAAATTTATACTAGTTTATATTTTTAAAAAATTAAGAATAATATCTGTCACAAAGTTGCTAAAATATTTTTATACGGGAACTCACAACAACAATGAGCCCAAGATAAGTAAACTATAGGTTGAAACTAATTATATTATTTACCTAGAAGGTTGGAAGCATTAAATGATTGTAGATGTGTCTATTTTGACCTCTAAAAGTTCTATATCCTCTTACTTTTTCTCTCACTAAAATTGTGCAGGCATGGGGATGTGATGGAAGAAATATAAAAATGCTTAGCAATTTCTATGTGATTGTTTCAACTTTGAAATATATAGTTTGTTTGTAGTTTATTGTTGTGCTTGGAAGATTTTAGGTTGTCAAATTGTCTTTTTCTGTTTGATGAGGTCTTTAGTTATGTGAATGCTTGCATATGACTTTCAACTTAACAGGAAAAAATGGATACAACTTCTAAATATAGTATCACAACTATATAAGCTTCTAAATTTGCTAATATATTGGCTAACTTTCTGGTGAAAACTCTGCTTGGGGTGACCTATTTTCAATAGAACATGGCTTTTAACAAAGTACTAGATAAAAATTGGGAGATTGGTGAACAAAGTTGAATGGTATTAGCATTTTCCTGAAAAGTATGCATAAATAGTGTCAGTACTTACTGATTATGGAAACTGCAACGTTTTAATCTAGTAGATGATTTATAGAATCTATTTTTAAAAATTCATGGGCATATAAACTTATTGGCTTAAGGGCAAGAGGGTTCCAGCTTTAAATATGGGATAAAACCTTTGAGTAATGTGGAAGTTGGATCTTTCACGGGATCTTTACACAAATAGCCAGTTGGATTTCCTCTTTACTTTTCCTAGCTAATATACCTAGACGCTAGTTGTACACTGTATACACCTAAGATACATGAATTATACATACATTTTACATCTGACAACTATTTTTTGTTTAAGCAGTTTGGTGGACATTATTTAGGTTAATTCTTCATCTTTGTTTGTTTTAGGTCTTATTTTTCTCAATAATATTTTAACTTGAGTAATAAGTAAGTTGTCAGCCACCATCACAGTTTGACTCAAATAAATGCTCATTTACAAATACCCCTTGTGATTGCAATGGGAGTTTATCAACATAAATGCTTAGAACCTTATACTGATTTTGACTCTCTAATGTCATTTTAAAAGCTCTTCTATGTCATCATAAGTTCTGCTTCTCTCCTTTTCTTTTGATTTATCTTGCTGCTTTGTTTTTCTTTGTTATTACTTTAATTGCAGAAATTGGAAACTATTTTTATGCAAAAATAACCCTATGTCTAGATCATAAACAACTGAAACAATTTTGCATGTACATGATGCACGTTTCTTTAATTTCTCTTCTCACATGTTAATATAGCGTCAAATTATAATCCAAGTTTAGTGGTTGACGTGTAATCAGTTATGGTTAAATAAAAAAGTTTACATGCGTGGTTGGGGAAGCATTTGGGGTTTATTCTTTATTTTGTGGAGTTACTTGCTGTTTTGCTCTGCTTGTATATTTCTGCTTCATGTTGCACCAATTCAAACGATATTTTCCTGAATTAGCGCATATTTCTACTTCTAATGCAGCTATAATATCACATCCGATACAACTTAGATATGAAATGGAAGTCATATTATATTTAACTATGTGTAATTTTCTTTCCGATTGGTTCGGGCTATGTTATTGATTGGAATCTTTCTGCAATTCTTCATTGTCTTTCATATTCTTTCAATAAGCAATTTTTTTAACTTTTGGCGTTCAAAATTGACTTTGAAATCTTGTGATTTATACTTTTGGGTTAATCTCTTTAGGAGAAAAAGTTCAAGCCTTTCAATCCTCAGAGGTGTTCCCATCATATGTATTTGAAGTTTTCAATGAAAGCTTTATTTAGATGGATCAAATGAGAACAAAGAGATTAGAGGTGGTGTATTGCTTTCATGGCTCCATACATTTTGATCATCCACTACACTACTGTCGAAGAAAAATGTGTTATTAGTTTTAATAGCCAAGAACTTATACAACTATGTATGAAAACATACCATAAAGTTGACATAAAAATGTACTCTGATAAAAGAAATTGTGTAGTTTCTTCATGTATGTTAGCTTTATTTTTAAAAAAGATTCACCTATTGTCCAATAGGTAAAAACTCTTACATTGTTATCTTCATGAAATCTGACTAACCTATTTTTATCCCCAATAGGACAGAAAGACAAAAGTAAGTCACTGGGGTGAATGAATCTGGGGCCAACTAGGCGCACACCTTGATGGGCTTGTAAGCCCAAAATGTGAAAAATCCCAGTTACAGCTATACAAGCCAACTTTACGGGCTGAGGAATAAACCATGATATCTTTCCGCGAAGCCCAAAATTGGCTTTAGCGAGAAAAACACAAATTTCAACTAAGAAAATTTGGAGGAAATTACCCTTAGTGTCCTCCAAAGTGTCCGCCCTTGAATTTTTGTTCCCGCTTAACAAATCTTTAAAAAATGATCTTAACTTGAAACAATTCACTTAGAAGAATTTATGTTACCATCACTTCAAATGCGTTATCTCTAGACGAACTTGTAGTCAATTGAACATGTTCACTATCTAAATATCCTAAACATCTGTCTTATGAGAAAAGAGTTAAAACTTATGTTTGATGACAATATACCTAGAATCCTAACTTTTTGTCTATAAGACAAAATTTCTAATCAACTGAGCAAGTTTACTATGTAAATATGCCGAACATGCAGCATGCCGGACAAAAGTTAGAACTTATATTTGATGGGCAACATGCCTAAGTTTTAACTTTTGCTATAGGTATAGTATCTGGTCATTGGCCCGGTTCACTGTAATATCTTGAATGTCAATTGAGCAGGTTAACTGTTTTAAGATATCTTAAATGTCTGCCTTATGAAAAAAATTAGAATTTTTTAAAGCGGAGACTATATTTTTTAAAAATTACTACGCAGGGCCAAAAATCAAGACCACTCCTTATGGAGATCATTTTTGTTAGACTTTTCTTACGAGGGATAAAATATCAAGACCTGCTAATCTTAGGGTGATTTTTGAACTATACCTGGAAATTGTCGTAACGGTCTGATACGACATGTCCCTAGACCCGCAAAAGCCCACAAGATTATAAGCTAAATAAGCATCTGGATCTATACCTGAGGCCAAGCAAAGATATATTTGCCAATAAGCCTATAGCAAATGGCCCAATCATAAATGACATTGCCACAATAAGAGTTTTTATCTTGAGACCTCTAACTTAAGTTACATACTTATGGTATTCGTGTAAACAAAACACATCCTTAATGTATTCAAGTTAAAAGTTGCATCCTTTTTAACTGTCAAAATTAACTGTAAGATCCACAAAACACATAAACTTTTAGACTCCACTAAAATATCTTCTTCTTCCCTATTCTTTTGCCCAACATTTTGCACCAAAAATACAGAATTACCATTCTTTGAACTCCACTGGACATTCCGAAAAGCATGACAACCTATATATATGTGTGTTGCATTCTGAGGATCAAGCTAATGCTTCCGTCAGGAGAAAAAGTCAATATAATGTCATGAAAATGAATCTGCTTAGAATTCTGATAAACAGATCTTATGAAGAGCAAAGGAGAAGCAAAATGTGAAGGATTTTCAAATGAGGAAGAAATAAGTAACACACTAGGAATTTTCCAGGATTCCAAGAAAATCCTTGAAAGATATCAACAAAAATAGAAAAAAATATATGCAGGTGAATTCAGGCAGGAGAAATAAATATGCATTGAAATCATGTATGTAGACTCGTTCTGTAAAATTTCACTGAAGCTTTTAATTTAAGGTAGACGGGTCCCATGTACTCAATGACATGAAATTTTTACATCGTCAATGCATTTTAACTGTTTTGCAAGTTAATTGCCTCATTTCTAGCACTTCAGATTAACCCCATTATGCGCAGTTAATGCAATTTTCTAATATTGATAGACAATATTAGGAAATCATTAGTTTGTTCTCAATTTTTGGTGGGGTAAGTGCAGAAAAAAGAAGCTGCATTTTGAGAAGTTCAAAAAGATGATTTGAAGTCTTTGAATTCAAGAATCTCAGTAGCTCTTTTAGCCAAACTAGCATGAAAAATACTAACGGAACCTGATTTGTTAGATTCTTAAGTGATTAAAGCTGAATATTTTCCTATTGAATCTTTAACTAATAGATCCATTTTGTAGGAACGTATTCAATAAGTAGAGGTGTTAGGCAGGATATTCCAAATGGTACTTCTATGAGAGAATGAAGAGATCCATGATTGCAAATAAATGGAATCCTTTATTCTTTAATTACAATAAGTGGTATTACAAAAAGTTTGAAAGTACCAGGCTGATTGATAATCATACTAACTCTTGGAATATTCAATGAATGCTTTTTTTAATCAGATGATGCATCTGTTTTATCTATTTCAATTTGTTCTGGTAATGAGAGACTGATTTGATATTTTATTAATTCTAAAATATGTGATAAAAAATTAGCTATCGTCTTATAAAATTAGTTCTCATTAATGATAGGAGCTTGGCTAATTGTCTCAAAAGTAGTTCGTGTGTTCTGAGAGACTTTTGAAACCATTTATGGTCTTTAATGATTGAAAGCAAATTGAAATATTTTTAAGGAGATGTGTTTAAATACATTTGCATGGTAATTACGCTGTACAATTAGAATTTATTCTATAGATGAAATCTGTCATGTTTGTGGAATGGAACTTGAAATCTTAGACCACATGTTTCATTTGTATGTTATGTAGAAAATGAGCCCAACACTTTGGCCGAATGTGCATGGTATCTTATATTTTGTTGGTTGATGGTATAAATTAGTTTTGGACATTAAGTTTTTTTATTGGATGTAACTAGCAGTACGTATCTATTTTATGGATAATGTAAAAGGCTAATAAAATAACAATATACCCGGTGTAATTCCACGTGTGGGGATGTGAAAAGGCTAATAATAAATATTTTTAATCCAGTACTATGGTGTGAAGGTGATGTATTGTTTACAACCTTATTTGATTTTAATAAATTTATAACTAGGCGAATAATGTCAATCTTATGCCGAGATGTTGCTGGTAATGTGAATTTACTAATTTTTCTCCAGAATTGTGAGTGAACACATTTATTTATGAGTTGGGACTCAGGACCTAGACACAGGACTTAGAACCCACGAATGGCTCTAAGCTAACCCATGATACATACAGTACTGAATAGAGATTACTAAATGAAATAAAAGCATGACGTAATATAAATGGATCTTCATAATATAACTACATGAACGTAAACACGAGCCAACATCGCTAAACCATCTATACATAACTGTACGAAAAAGCCACTAAATATCTGATGAGAAGGTGATAGGGACAGCAGCTCCCAACTAGCTCGCTATTTACGAAACTAAAAGACATGAACAAAAAGACTATAATCAAAACTGACGTCCCTCGAATCATAGGTACATTACACCTCGTAAATTCTCAACAGGTAAGTGGCCTACTCGCATGTTTGTTAAGAGTTTAGAATGCCATACATCTTTGAAAAGGCTTAGGATAGACCGGACAAGCGCCAGAGTCGGGTGCGTCGCAAGACAAATGCGACTTATAAATCCGCATTGACGAATGCGACTTAAGAGTCCCAACTATATAAAGAATCCACTTCGATTTTATTAGATCATTATCAATAATTTCAAGAGTAACCCCGAGGAAAACGAAGTGCGAGGGATTTCTTTGAAATTTCATCGTTTGCCCTATTAAACAAGGGTCAAACTCGAATTAATCTTGGGTAGTGATGTATTAAGCTGCCGGGAGCATTCCTGCGGAGTTAGTTTCGTAAATTTGGCGGCGAATCGTCGTCCTACCGAGATAAATCTAGCCAGATTGCTCAAATTAGTGTCAATATGCCCTAGCCCCAAAGTAAGCATTTCTCCCACGGACTGATGAGAAATAGCGAGTTTTGATCGTATTTCGATAAGTCAAAGTTTGGGTTATATATATATTAAAGTGATATTTTCTTTCAAAAGTATTATTAGTTTAGTCTAATTAGTATATATAGATGGATGCAATTGCAGGAGAAATAACGGAAATCTTGACCGAGCTACGCAGTTAGTTGGAAAATCGAAGCGAAGAGTATGTAAAGCTAGTTCTTGGGCAGATAGCCAATCCCAGTATAGTAAATGAAGTGAAGTCTAGAATAAAGAACCTATAAGTCGAGAATGGAGTCAGTATGAATCCAGTAAACATGTTTTATAATATTATGTTATATTAGAATAAAGATAGTAAAGGGCAATATCGAATGATCGGATAATATTTCAGATACGAGTATAGCTCGGTATGAGAATTAGTTTAATCGAAGAATGAGAATCGTATATCAAAACATGGATAGTATTTTCGGATTGAACATGCTTGCTACACGTGATTATTGTTTGTTGAGACTGTTTGTGCTATGAGGCACCCTTTGAGCGTCCTCGCCGCAATGCAGGTTAATGGCGAAAGTGTCCGGCTTCGTCCCGGCGGGGTGAGGGATACGTCACTCCAAGAGGTGGTATGCCGTCCGCTAGAGGACGAAGATGAGAATAGAGCATTCCCCATATGAGGGCAGATCAACACTTGGCATTATAGATACGAATCTGATTACGGTTCTGATTCTGAGAGTCTCAGGACTCATATATAGTTATAGTCGAGGGCCCGAGCCCAAGTTGCATACCCAGTGGGCCAGTAGAGGTGCTCGTAGTTAGTAGGCCCAGTTAGTGATTTATTTTTGGATGGTTTTGACCTGGGAAGGGGTATATAATTGTGTGTTGGATGAAAACACCTTCCGGCTTACAGGGGCTTGTATAGGTCCTTATATGTTATATATGTATATATATGATATTTATTAGCCGATAGACAACAGGTCGCCACGTCGACAGGTATGTTTCTACCTTACCTTACGTACAGATAAGCTTCTTTCAGATCCCGCCAGCCCAACGATTTGAGATACTTACCCTTTGTCGAGAATATCTAGTATTATTGCTTATATTCGGTTATGCTCAGTTCTTTACATACTCGTACGGTGATGTTGACGCCCGTTGGGGCGCTGCATTACTTGCCTGTAGGTACTCCACAGGGCAGAGCCGATACATTGTAATTCCGGCCATCACATTGAGTCATCAGCTCTTGTCATCCAGGCTAGACAGCTAGGAGTTTGTTTACATTTCTTTTTACATTTGTACGAGTATGGGTAGGCCGGGGCCTGTCCCGAGCCATTTTATCAGTTTTCTTAGAGGCTTGCGGACTGTATATATTTTACGTGGTTGGTGTACACAGGTCATGAAGTGTGCGTATGTTTAGTTGTTTATGTGGCCGTGTGAGGCCTTATTCGGTTGTGATGGTGACCTTGTGGTCACGTAGGCCCATTAGCATCTGCTATATTGATTGAAGTAACTAGTCAGCATGGTGGCCTTGTCGGCCGCATAGGTTCCTTATATTATTGAGATTCTGTTGTTGTTGTTGTTGTACAGGTGACTGTAAACCTTGCTTGACCGGAAATTTCATGTTACAGTCGCTATATAGCCACGTTGATTCCGTGAATCGGAAGTTAGAGCTAGCAGGCACTAGAAGTGCTTAGGCTCAGTAGTCTAGCCGGTTCATGTCCTAGTAGGGCACCGAGTGCCCAGAGTCATACCCCCCAAAGGCGGGGCGTGACAAACTTGAGTATCGAAGCGGAGTGTGTCCCAAAGTTCGCAAGCCGTGCTAAGTAGAATCTAATCTATGGATGTGTTGTGCACCACATACTATAGGTAGGAGGCTGCAAAGACATAATAGGATGGTTACTCTTTTTTCATATTCAGTCGTGCCATGAGGCGATGCAGTATAGGGTTGAGTCCACAAACTTAACATACTCTTTGTTCTGATTAAAATGGCAGATCGGTGACACCCTGCCACAGGCACAAGGCTGGATACCGCAGCAGGACGGCACCAGCAGGATGCCTCAGCTACATTTAGAATCGCCCGATCTGGGGGCGATATAGAGCATCATCACAGCCTCTCAGTCCTCCTCACGAGGAGCCATTCGAATGACACCGCCTCCGATAGCTCCTGTACCCACACCATCCGACCGGGAAATTCAAAGTACATTGGTGTGTTGGTTTAAAGTGATGGCCACTCAGCGCCAGTCATTGCCACTCGTAACAGTAGAGCCATCAGGTGGATCGGCAGTTCGAGGTTAGGGAATTCTTGGCATTAGGTCCCCCCCATAGTTCACGGGAGTCGGATCGGGCGAGAGGACCCCCGGGGATTTCTGGACCGATGCGGAAGGAGTTTTCGAGTGATGCATGTAACACCTACAGGATCAGTTGAATGGCAGTATTTCGGTTGCGAGATATTGCTGTGTGACTAGGAAGGTCTCGACGGAGGGATGTTGCCCCTCCGACCTGGTGGCTTTTCGAGCCTTCTGGACCACTATTTGCCACGGGAGATCAGAGCGAGGCCCGGATGGACCAGTTCTTGCATCTGGAGCAGGGGGCGAGGAGTGTACGTGAATATGCCCTACAGTTTGATTCCTTAGCCCGCTATGCTCTCGCTTTTCATGGATACCATGCCATCGAGGTTCACACAATTTATTATGGAATTACGAACCAGAATATATTGAGACATGTATGACATCCACGTTGAGGGAAGATATGGACATCTCTCGGGTGTAGGCCTTCGCCCAGACTGTTGAGGGCCTTAGACAGCGGCAGCCGAGTAGAACGAACAAATCGGGAACGCGTCATGAGATAGATACGTGAGATTCGGGGAGATTGAGGAGAGGGCCTAGGCCACGGTTTTTGATAGGCCACGGTTTTCTGATAGGCACGGTTTTTGATAGGCCACCGTTTTCTGATAGGCAACCTAGACCCCCTTGACCGCTGCGGCGAGAGGTAGATTTATCCGCCAGGGTCGGTTAGAGTGCGGTAGCAGTTCCGGACAGTGGATTCTCCTCATCAGAGGAGGGTAGAGCGAAAGCAGATACACATTTCCACCCTGCCCTATTTGCAATCGACTCCACCTCGGGCTTGTAGATATGGCTCACGGTGTTACATTGTGGGCGGAAGGGCATATGATGCAAGATTGTCGGCGAGGGGACAAGGTAGCCGAGATAGCCAAGACATGTGGCATCGCGGGGCCGCGAGCTCCAGTAGCCTCGGCGGGCGCAGGCCCTCAGGTTCAGCACGTAGAGGCTGAGGTAGATCCAGGAGCCTCTAGTTCGGGAGTGCGGGCCCAGAAGCCGTACCTATGCATTGAGGAGGCGGGACTCGGAGGAGGCATCTCCGGATGTGGTAATAGGTATGATGACTATTTGCTACCATGCTTATGTATTGATTGATCCGGGGTCTACTTTGTCCTACGTTACCCCATTTTGTGGCTCAGAAAGTTCAGTGTTGCACGAGAATTGCTACAACGCTCGGTATCTACACCCGCCGGTGACTCCATTATAGCTAATAGGATTTCGAGGTGTACGGTAGAGGTTGCTGATCGTCGGACCACGGTAGATCTGGTAGAGTTAGAAATGATTGATTTCGATGCCATTATGGGTATGGATTGGTTGGTGCCATGCTATGCCAACGTAGAATGTTGGACAAGACGGTCGATTCCACTTTCCGGGAGCGGTACGAGAGTGGAAGGAAGCACGGCTCGCCCAAAGAGTGAGTTTATTTCCTACCTTCAGGCGAGGAAGTTGATAGCTAAGGGATGCATTTACCACCTTGTCGAGTTCCAAGATGTTCGGGTAGAGACTCGGAGCTCTCGATCTGTTCCGATGGTGAATGAATTCCCTGACGTATTCCGGATAGTACCTGGTATTCCCAGGAAAGGGAAATAGATTTTGCAATTGAATTGCTACCGGGCACTCAACCCATATCAATTCCTCCGTATCGCATTGCTCCTGCTGAACTCGAGAGTTAAAGGAGCAGCTAAAAGATCTGTTAGATAAGGGCTTTATCAGGCAGTACTTCACCTTGGGGTGCGCCAGTTCTATTTGTGAAAGAAGGATGGCTCGCTCCGCATGTGTATAGATTACCAGCGATTGAATGAAAAAGGTTACAGTTAAGAATAAGTATCCGCTTCCCGAATAGATCATTTGTTTGACCAGTTACAGGGGGCCAGATATTTCTCAAGATTGACTTACGGTCTGGATACCCATCGGAGTTGAGTCCGTGAAGAGACATTCCAAGACAGCCTTCAGGACCAGACACGACCATTTTTGAGTTCCTAGTCATGTCCTTTGGGCTAACGGAATTCCCCCAACCCAGTATTTATGGACCTGATGAACAATTATCTTCAGACCATACTGGACTGCATTCGTGATAGTGTTTATCAATGATATTACAGTGTATTCTCGCTCGAGAGACAGACCACCAGGCTCATTTACGGACAATGCTCCAGATTCTCAAGGACCGTCAGTTTTATGCCAAGTTCTCCAAATGTGAATTCTGGTTGAACTCGATGGCTTTCTTGGGGCATATTGTCGGATCTTTGATATACGAGGTATACACGCAGAAAATAGGCTTAGTCAAAACATGGTCCAGACCTACCACTCCGACTAAAGTCCATGAGTTTTCTGGGATTAGCAGGATACTATAGAAGATTTCTTAAGAGATTCTCACCATAGCGACACCTCGGCTAGGCGACGCGACGGTAAAGTTTCGGTGGACGAGAGGCATGTGAGCCCGAAGTTTCCAAGAATTAAAGACAGATTAACCTCCACCCCGGTGTTAGCATTACCGGAAAGTACGGAGGTTATTCAATGTATTGTGACGCATCAGGTATTAAGTTGGGATGTGTGTTGATGCAGCATACGACCGTGATTGCTTATGCTTCCGGACAGGCAGGAAACATGAAAGGAATTATCCTACCCATGAACTGGAACTAGCCGCGGTAATCCACACCCAAAGATATGGAGAAATTACTTGTATGGCGTCCATGTGGACATTTCACTGACCATAAGAGGCCTACGGTATATCTTCACTCGGGGGAGTTGAATTTGTGGCAGCGTCGCTGGTTGGAGTTATTGAAAGATTATGACGTGGACATTCTGTATCCTCCGAGAAAGGCCAACGTAGTGGCGAATGCCCTCGATCACAAATCTATGGGGAGTTTAGCGTACTTGCAGTCCGAGCAGGCGGAGTTGGCCGAGAGAAATACACCAATTGGCCCAGTTTAGCCGTTCGTGGCAGAAACAGAGGACAACTGAGCGGTAATTCAGAGCACCGTTGTGTCATCATTAGTTGTTGAGGTAAAGGGCTGACAATATGAATATCTTGACCTGGTTCGGCTTAAGACAGGGTTCAGCAGGAAACGCCAGATTTTCAGGTACTGAGGATGAAGTGTTGCGATGTAAGGCCATACTTTATTGTTCCGAGATATTTCAGAGGCTTCCTTGACAGATTATGAGTGAGGTACATTAAGCCCGCTATTCTCTCCACCCAGGCGCGACGAAAATGTACCACAATATCAAGGAGATCTATTGGTGGCTAGGTGAGGAAATTACAGAATTTGTAGCCAGTGTCTAGCACTTAGCCATTAAAAGCGGAACACCCGAGAAACCAGGCGGATTGACTCGGGACATAGTTGGCTCTTTGGAAGTGGGCGTCAGACATGGACTTTAGCGCGAGTTACAAAGAGACATAGACATGATTCCACTTGGGTAATTTGATGGCGAAGAAAGTCAGCCCACTTCCTTCTAGTGAAAGCTACTTTCTGCCGAAGATTACGTCAAATTATATATCAGAAAAATAGTTAGATTACACGGTGTTCCAGTATCTATTATCTCTGATGAAGACTGCAATTTACAACTAGATTTTGGCAGTCGTTTCAAAGAGGTCTGGGAATGCGAGATTAATTTGAGCACAGCATTCCACCCTCAAACGGATGGACGGGCGGAACGCACTATTCGGACACGAGATGTCTTTCTGAGGCGTGTGTGCTGGACTTTGGAGGTAGTTGGGACAAGCATTTACCGCTGATGAGTTTGCTTATAACAATAGTGACCACTCAGCTATCAGATAGCGCCTTTTGAGGGGTTGTATGGGCGAAAATATAGATCTAGGTTAGTTTTGGTTTGAAGTAGGAGAGTCGACGTTGATTGGGCCAGATATTCATCGGTCGGAGGGAGAGGTAGAAGCTTATGGAGAACACCCTACGACTGCCTGAGCCGCCAGAAATCGTATGCTGATGTGCGGCGCAGAGACCTAGAATTTAATGTAAATGACTGGGTATTTCTAAAAGTATCTCCAATGAAAGGGTGATGAGATTCGGCAAGAAAGGTAAACTCAGTCCGAGATTTGTTGGGCCTTATTAAATTCGTCGAAGAATAGGCCAAGTGGCAATGAGTTGAACTTGCCTCCAGAATTAGAGTCTTGTTCATCAAGTTTTCCACGTATCTATGCTAGAGAGCCATAGGGGCCCTCGAGTCTTCCCAATCCAGGATGTCTAGGTTACGGAAGAAGGCTGGCCTACGAAGAGGTTCCATTAGCCATACTAGATAGGCGGTTTGTAGATTGAGAACTAAAGATATTGCTTCTGTCAAGGTACTGGCGTAATAGGAGCGAGAAGAGATGATTTGGAAAGCAGAGAAAGACATGAATGTCAGATATCCTCACTTGTTTCAAGCCTAGTCGATCCAAGAGGTATGTTAGTATTATTTATCATATGAAATTCCTTATGTTATAAATGAGATAGTTGACTCTCTAGTCTTTTACGTGATGAATGTTGTAGTATTGTGTGGAGTACTGTGTTGGACTTTTCTGCATTTAAGTTTTGAGATAGTCCATATTACGGAAACTCTAGAAATTTTTCTAAAAGTAAGTCGAGTAAGTTGAGATTCCTATAAGTAGAAGTTTACATTCGAGGACGAATGTTCTTAAGGGGAGGATGTTACACCCCGTAAATTCTTATTGTATAGATGACCTATTCACTTGAGTTGGTTAAGAGTTTTAGAATGCCATAAATCTTTGGAAAAAGGCACGGGGAAGGCGGGACAAGCGCCAAGTCGGCGCGTCACAAGGCAAATGCGACTTATAAATCGCATTCGACGGAAATGCGACAAGGTCCAACCTATATAGAGCCTCCACTTCAGTTTTTTTAGATCATTATCAATAATTTCAGTGACAGAAAACGGAGGGTACAGGGATTTCTTTGAAATTAGAGTCCGTTTGCGCTATTAAACGGTCAAACTCGAATTGATCTTAGGTAGTGATAGGCATCGGGAGCATTCTTGCGGAGTTAGTTTCGTGAAATTCGGCCGGCAGATCATTGTGCTACCAAGCTAAGATGCTTGGAATTACTCAAATTAAGGTCAATATACTCCTAGCCCTAGAGTAAGCATTTCTCCCTGTTGAACTTCGAGGAAATATGAGTTTTCGACCGTATTTCGATAAGTCTAAGTTTAGGTTATATATATATTAAAAGAGGATATTTTCTTTCAGAATATTAATGTATTTAGTACTAATTGATATATATATGGATGCAGTTGGGAGAAATAGTGGAAATACTGATCGAGCTACACTTGAGTTAGTTGGGAAATCGAAGCTGAGTATGTAAAGCTAGTTCTTTGGCAAGATAGGAATCCCATTATAGTAAATAGAGTAAAGTCTAGAATAAAGAACCTATAAGTCGAGAATTGAGTCAGTATGAATCCGGCAAGAATGTTTTATAATATTAAATTTATATTGAGAATAAAAGATAGTAGAGCAATATCGAGACAGTCGGATAATATTTCAGATACAGTATAGCTCGGTATGAGAATTAGTTTAATACAGAAAGAGAATCAGAATCGTATATCAAAACATGGATAGTATTTTCCAGATTGAACATGCTTGCTATACGTGATTATTATTTGTTGAGACCTGTTTGTGCTATGAGGGCACCCTTTGAGCGTCCTCGCCGCCCTTGGGTTAGTAAGCGTAATCGACTCGCCTGCGAGGTGGGGATACGCCACTCTAAGGAGGGAAGTATGCCGTCCTCTAGAGGACGAAGATGGGATGGAGCACTCCCCATATGAGGCTGATCAGCATAGCATTACGAGATACAGATGCAGTTACACAGTTTACGATTCACGAGTCCTCCGGACTCGAGATCTGATTATAGTCGGGGGTATAGAGAGCCCAAGCTGCAGACCCAAGGGGGCTAATAGAGGTGCTCGTAGTTAGTAGTGAGTTGGTGATTTATTTTTGGATGGTTTTGTGCTAGGTAGAGACATATAAACTGTGTGTTGGATGGCTTCCGGCTTTATAGGGGGCTGGTGTAGGTCCTTGCATGTTATATATGTATATATAGTATTTATTAGCTGATAGACAGTAGGTCGCCACGTCATTGGGTATGCTTCTACCTTACCTTTCAGTACAGATAAGCTTATTTGAGATCCCGCCAGCCCAAATAGTTTGGATATACGCTATTCGGAATATCTATTATTGTTTCTTATATTCAGTTATGCTCAGTTTGCTTTACATACTCGTGCCGGTGGTGCGACGCCCGTTTGGGGCGCTGCATTACTTGCCTGAAGGTACTCACAAACGAGGAGCCGATACCTCGTAATTCCAGTCAGCACATTGAGTCATCAGCTCTGTCATCGGGCTAGACGGCTAGAGGTTTATTTCTTTTCTTTTGTTGTACGGTATGGGTAGGCCGGGGCCTGTCCCAACCACATGCTTATCGGTATTCTTAGAGGCTTGCGAGACTGTATATATTTCCCTGGTTAGCTGTGCCGGTCGCATGAGGCCGTGCATACATTTTAGTTGTTTATGTCGGCCGTGAGGCCTTATTCGATTAGTAGTGGTATTGGCAATAGGTCGTGTAGGCTGTTTATCGCTATATTGATTTAGAAGTAACTAGTCAGCATGGTGTCCTTGTCGGCCCGCATAGGTTCCCTTATATTAATGAGATTCTGGTTAGCTGTTGTTGTTGTATAGGTGGCTATAGGCCTAGCCGGCCGGGGCTGTATTTACAGCCGCTATATAGCCCGTTGATTCCGTGAATTAGAGTTAGAGCCAGCGAGGCACCGAGAAGTGCTTAGGCTCGGTGGTCACAGCGGTTCATGTCTGGTAGGGCACCGGGTGCCAGTCATACCCCCAGAGGCGGGCGTGCCAAGGACTTACCAAAACTGGGATAGAAATGGACTGACGGGGAGCCATCAGATCACCCCGAACCTATATCATGAGACGATATAGAATAGAGTATTCGGTCAATCTTTGAATGTACTGAATATGTAGAGAAAGTAAAACATTCTAGTAAAATGTTAGTTGAACTCCTGCATATAAAACAAGATAAAACATCAGAGCAAGGACAACATGCTAAAAGCCATATTCTTGAAATGAGCATAATAGTAAGCTATTCATCATAAGCTCAACATAACGACCCAAAGTTTAGATGTATAAATCATATAGTGTGTCATACTTGGAAATATGCGTGAAAACTCATAAATTGATTAATAGGTCAAATATGCCTCAAAATATAATATCATAAGACATGAACGCAGGTAACTAAAAACATGAGAACAATGGGAGATTTCATCATAAGCTGACACCATCATGATAAAACTTACATGATGCTCCAACTATCAGCTCAAGTGGGTAGAGCCGTCCCAAGCTTGCCAAGGCAATGAACGATTAAGGCGTGATATCCTTGTGAGTCCCGTAGGGTTTGACCATGAATATATGCCTGCGGTGGCACGTAGTTTGAGACTTGGGGTTTGTTTGAACCCCTAGTCTGTCGGTGCTAGATACTAATCAAAAACATGCACATGGCTCATAATCGAGTATCGTGAAAATATGCTTGAACTTGCGTGGGTTAGCTGAAACATGAAATCATAATCGTACATGCATAATTATTGAAGATTAATATTATAAAAAAAAAAAAACCCCAAAATTTTTTAATTTTTAACTTTAATTTCATAAAAAATAACATGCTTGAATGAAACTTCATGACTTGAAATCATAAAATTCATAGGCTTAGGTCAAAAATCTTTCATACATATTTTGGATAATACATCATGACTTGAAATCATAGGCTCATAAACTTGAATTTTATAAATCATGCATAATAGGGCATAATCTTCATAAACTTGAAATCATGAATTAGTAAGTAAATTGAGAGTCAAATCTTCCCTAATAGCCATAAATCATCAATTGAAACATGAGAGAGATGAACCCAGAGATATCATGATATAATTTTATGAAATTGGGTGAAACCCTAGAATTTCAACATAACATGCTTAGAGACTTGAAATCATACAATAGGGATGAAGCATGAGGGTGGAAGAATTTTTCCCATTCATAACCCTACATACCTGGGTAATTGACTCTTAGAGTTGTCTTGAAAATTCAAGAAGGATTTGAAGAGATTTGATGAAGAACTCTAGCCTTGATCTTGAGAGGACCTTTAAACAACCGTTGTTTTGAAAAAATAAGGACTTAGGCTAGGTCAAATCCCTTAATACACTCCTTAAGAAATCCAAAACGACGTCACTTAGGGTTAGAAGCTTAGAAAGTTATGAAAAACCCTTGGGAAATGTAATTAAATAGCCGACTGCCATTCACCACGAGTCGTACCACTTTACGACTCATGGTTTCCTTTCGTTGCTTGCGAGTCCTATTTTAAGTTTTCTAATTCTCAAACCATAGGCACTCACTAGGACTGATTGTTTCCTACAATGAGTCGTACCATGACTCGTTACATCAGCTCCCACAATAGACCTAACCACGACTCTAACCACGACCTCATGGTATGGGCCGGTACACCGCTGCGTCATACGGATTTCCTCCGGGATGGTCACCATGACTCATCACTACCTCTTGCCCAGCTCGTACCATGAGTAATCATCACTATACCAGGAGGAACTGTTGCTTACCACGGCTTCTCCGACCTGTCACTTCAAGCCACAACTTGTACGACTAGTCGTTAGGGAAAATTCTTGATTTTAAACTGCAAATATAGGGCTTGATCATAGGGACTTTAGGATGTTATATTATCTCCTCCTTGGAAACATTCATCCTCAAATGGAACTAAATAAGTTGAAAGATGGGGAAGGAGCTGCAATCCCAGAACTTGAAAGCTATAGACTAAAAAACTGACGGAGTGATTGACTCCCGAGACTAACATACATGACAAAGTTTGAATTCATGAAATATACATGCATGTTATGACAATAAAGCAACTAGAGATATAGACTTGACACGAAATTGAATAGAGTACTTAGGGAAGGAAACTAATACCTCATGTTGGAACTGAGCCGGAAAGAAAGATGCAGGTGTTTAGCCATCATTTCTGCTTCGGTTTCACAAGCTCCTCAACAAGCTGATTTTCCCACAAAACTTACAGAAGCTACCTCCTTATTCTCAACTTCGAACTTGATGATTAAGGATCTCAGCAGAACCTCCTCATAAATGAAACTATCCTTCATATCTATGCTCTCTATCAAAATAATTAAGGCTGGGTCACCAGTTCACTTCTTCAACAGAGATACATGGAAAAGCTGGATGCACGAAGCTAACTCTATTTGGTAGCCCTAACTCATATGCCACCTTACCAACTCGCCTCAGAATCCTAAGGACTAACATATCAGGAATAGCTTCTCTTTCTTGCCGAACCTCATAACTCCTTCATAGGACACACCTTCAGAAAAACATCCAATCATCAACCTCAAACTCAATCTCTTTCCTCCTATCATCCGTATAAGATTTCTATCGACTCTGTTTGTTTTTAGCCTTTCCTAATAAGTTGAATCTTCTCCATAGACTCATGAACCAAATTTCTCCATATCAGTGTAGCCTTACCTACCTCAAACCATCCAAGGCGATCTCCACCTCCGCCTATTAAGTGCTTCAAATGGAGCCATTTGAATGCTTGAGTGAAAACTATTATTGTAGGAAAACTTGATGAGAGGCAAGTGATCATCCCAAATACCTTTGAAATTGATCACACACTCTCCCCAAAATGTCCTATAAAGCTGAATGGTTCGCTCATCCTGACTACCGTCCATCTGCGGGTGAAAAGCGGTACTAAACTTTGCACATACTAAGGCCCTTTTGAAACAATCTCCAAAACTGAGTACCACTTTTATCTGAGATAATGGACAAAGGATCTCCATGAGGAAACCAGACAACTCCTTAATAGAGTCTAGCATAATTCTCATTGGTCGTAGTTTTATTAGGGAGGCTAGGGTGATTTAGTCAGCTTTGTCCACAATCACCCATATAAGATCATACTGTTGGTGTGTACAGAAAACTCTGTAATGAAGTACATATTGATCTCTTACCCAATTCCATGTAGGAATGCTGATTGATAACGCCCAAACTGCCACTTCCTGACAAAGTATGAAGTGGACATTATCAATAAAGAACCCAACAAAGAGGTTGGGGTTGAACCCACAAGGAATAATTAAAGATCTAGACTAACACTGTTACTTAAACTTGTTGGTAAGTTATCTCCAAATTGGGGGTTTAAAGAAAAACAATATTAAAACAAGATCATAATTGTGGTTATTTATCAATCTTTCCAAATAACCATGCTAAGTGTTACCCATGGGTTTATAACTACTTTGGCTATACACACGTAATAAATCCCAATGCTTACTTGTATAAATAATAACTAGGGTTCATCCAAACGACTGGTTCGTACCTATTGGATGATTGCTCAATCACCGGATAGGTCTCATGAGCAATTTCTTTTTAACTGTTATCGAAATATTCCAAATTAACTCTGCCGATTGCAACTCAAGTCATACAATGATCATAAAAATCAAGGCTTTGTTGTAGTTCTCTTTCCTAATCTCTAATTCTCTAAGTTCAAGAAATTAAAGAATTCAAGAAAGTCCTAAAATTGTGCACTGTTAAGAAACGTTAAAAGATGAAAAGAATCCAATACAAGCGTTTCGCATTGATTTTGAATCACCTTGTCTTCCCCATTTCGTTAATCCATCATGGTTTCTGCAATCCTAGTTGTGGAGCTTTTAGCCTCTCCTGATTGTTAGATTTTAATTAGCATTCATAGACAAACACATAACTAAATACTTACAACAATAATTGAAATAAAACTTGCTTTGAATATCAATGAAAAAACGCAAGAACAATTGATAAAATCAAGTATTGATCCTAAGAATTGCTCTCCATAACTTGATAATAAATCACAAATAAAATATTATTTATTCATTTCCTTTTTTGAATTTTTTAATATTTATTGAATTTAATTATAATAAAACATAAAAGGTATTTATAGACATCGAAAACCTTTTCCTAAAGCTAGCATGGAATTTTCCATATCATCGATTTGACTCACGACTGATCATACGACCCGTAATAGGATTGTGCAGGTCATACCTGCCTCTCATACATCCCTTGGCTGCTACATATTTGACTAAGTGTTGACAACATGTGTGATTTGTACCATTGTCCTATGAGTCGTTCAATCCATCGTGGCTTGACCCCAGAACTTTGACATTCTACGAAGTTTTCTGAGTGTTGTGGTACGCCTCTTACCTTCCTCCTACGACTTATACTTTCTTGTTGGATCTGGAGTTCTACTAAGTCTTTAAGAATCTGAAGCTCCCCACGACTTATAGTGCGGGTCGTAAGTAGATATTATAGTGCGTGAGTTCTACCCGTACCAGAAGACTGCCTTGTGCAAATTCTCTGAAGATTTCCATGACTCCAATTACGGCTCATGCGAGAGTCATGCTTTTCCTTAAGCCTTGTTCCATCCTTCTGAATTTTCCCACGAGTCTCAATATGACTCATACAATCAAGGTACGACTCGTACTGAGATTAGTACTTGACTTATTTCCTGCACTTTTATGCATCTTTTGCATTTTCCAATACCTATTTTCCTTGAGAACAAAGTAAAAACTTCCTCTTATCCATATAAACATACCTAAATCTATGCTATTTCTCAGTTTTTGAAGTGTTGAAAATTGCTGTAAATTCATAGCACATCAACACCCTTAATTTAATACTTTATATCGTGGAAAACAAAAAACTAAAAATGACGCTTAACTAGAAAATGAACTTAGGATACTACAACCAACAACCAATCTAAATTTGCACCACAAACTCAAATAGCTTTTGACCCGTTTTCCGATAAACCAAATCAACATATTCATATCAAGCAGCACAAACCATGATAAGAAATAAGGATCAGATATGTCATCTAGATTTTAGCGGATAGTCAAGTCACCACAATGCTTTCATACGGACAATTTGCGTACAAACCATGTACCCTTACAGCAAATGAAGTTCACCACTCACATATATAGAAAAATATGAAACATGGGACTGAACAATTAAGACTCTCACCCTCACAAAAGAAATTCCAAATACTACATATTTGGAAACGGTTTGCCCTTATTTTCTCTACTTTGGCTTGTTAAATGGTCAGGCTAGAATCACTATAGGACTTGATTCGGCTTGCAATGCCAGGCTTTCAAGATGGACTTTCAAAGATGGATATGATAGATATGGACTCTTTTTAGTGACTAAACCCTCCTTGGCACTACATACATGTGGCTCCATTCTTCACTTTTTCACTCTTTTTTGCTTTTTCAACACTTTTCCTCCCTTTTCACCATTTTTATGCAATTGTACGGGTGTGGTGTTTTTCACAAATTTTCATTCATCATTATCTTTTTGCATATTCTTTTTCAATTTTTCTTTTTCTTTTGTTTTTTCACACCATACCTCATTTTAAACCCTTTTTCTTTTCTCCTCCTTTTTCACCTCCCCAAGATTTATGCACCCCTACTCTAGCCACCCTCAACTAAGGCATTTTGCCTATGTTGAGGTTCACAATGTCCAAGAAGGGACCAAGGCCAAAATAGATTCATTATAAAAATGGGTACTATTAATTGGGTAATCAAAGAAAAATGGTTCATTTAAGGCTCAAAATCAGGATTAAAGGAAATCATATTATTTTTGTAGGGTCATTTAAACTAAAAACGGGATAAACAAAAACAACCTATGATCCTTCCGTAACCATCCTAAAACCTATGTAAAGACCAACCGAGCAAGTTCTAGATCCTTTATGCAGTATTGAACTAAGTATTAGACCTCACTCACTCATGGTACATGTCTTGCATTCATTCTGCCTGTCTGGTTTATACATGGCTAACAAGAACTACTCGTGCTAATACACTAAATGACATAAAAAGATCCACAAAAATCATGCTTTGCAGTCAACAAGTATATAGCTAACCATCAAATTTTTTTAAACAGGGTCAATTTTTTAGCTGAGTACTCCTAAGGTAGTTTCTAATTAAACACGATAACAAAAATAAAATTCTAAACATGCCGGTTCTACTAGATAGTATGCCCGAGGGAAAAGAAACACAACAAGAAAAACTCTCAAATGAATCCAAAAATTCCCAAAAATACAAGTACACTCCCTCCCCTTTTAAAAAGCATACTTCGTCCGTGAATCATAGAATATAAAACAGAAGGAAGGGAACATACCTATGGTGCACTAAGCACTCCTGTCATCCTGCGGAAGTGATACCTTCGCTGTAATCGTGGCACTGGCAGTGACCGGTGCACTCAGTGAGGTATCAGTAGGGGGAACGGTTACCCCCTTAGTAGTAGCGATCGCCTCTACGACCTTCGGAATCACTGGGGCAGAATGTGGCTCGCCCCAAGGGTCCTTTCCACCCACAAGCTCTACATGGGTAGTGGTGGAGCTACCCGCTCCTCTTGCTCGCTCAAGCAGCTCCGACCTATGCTCGTCATGAGTCTTCTAGCTCTCCAATCTCGCTCGCTTGAGCTCTTTATTTTCTTTCTTTCTCTTCTTATTTAGGGTCTCATCTCCAAAATCCTCAGAGACCCTTTTTTTTCCTTTTTCCATCTCATCTCTTGTAGGCTCCCAATATGCCACCACATCAAGCTCCTTGTCTAGGCCAATATCGAGGTTAGGAAGAGAGGGGGCTGGTATAATTGTCGGCTGCCCTGATGACAGCTCAACCACTTGGTTCCGAAGAGCCCCCAACTCCTCATGGAGGCTACCCATGTCAGTCTGCTCGGCCATACACTCATTGAATCGGCTCTCACAGCTATCTAGCCATGCGTGTAGGACCTGTGCAGCTGTCTCAATCTCAACCTTTTACCCAAGGCTTTACGTTCTCCATCATAGACTGTACCTTCCTCTCAGCTACGGTCAGTCTCTTGGCTAGCTTCTGGAGAAATTCCTGAGCTACTAGAATGTACCCTACTGGAGTCTAGCTCGGAAGACCCATAGGTGGTGCGGGGGAGGTGCTGGGAGCTGTCTCTGAATGACTGACATCTATAGCTAGTGTCCCACTCTGCTTCTGTGAGTTGGGGCCATTCACCTGCTCGCCCCCAACTATCCGTAATACTGGTAATGTAGTAGAAAGTCATGCCCGGCTTATCGAGTTCATTTCATCCTGGATTAAGCCAATATCTATGATCCGTTATCCTCCGATCAAGTGTTTCTCACCATGATGCACCTTGATACCTGCCTCTGTGCACAGCCTAAATATGAGACTCGGGAATGGGATGGTAGTGCTCAATCCCATAGCCCGATCGCGGATCGCCTCCACAATGACCCTCGGGATATTGATGGGGTATCTGGACATGATACATGCCAACAAAGCTGCTCTGTCTACATTGAGGGTATTTTCATTCACTATCGGAGCCAACTGCTGGCGAACTAACGTCCAACAGACTTTTGGTATGAAGTTCAGGGAATTTTTTGTGACCTACTTGCCGCTAGTGACCCATTTTGCTTCTTCTTTGTCCACATCAATAACCCCGGAACACCACTAAATCTGCCTCCATCTCTCATCAAAGCCTAACTGCTTGATCCTTTTCATGGCGTCCACCCGATAGTCATACTCCGATGTAGTGTGTGGTGGTATGAATTGGGGCCCATATAACAGCCGAGCAATAGTGCGCTCAGATATGTCAACATTGCATCCTCGTACTATGATGCTCTGTAGCTTGGGCTGATCTTTCAATTTTTGCCCCTCCTTTGCTTTCTACTCCATGGTTTCCAAATAAATAGCATAGAACTCATGGACGATCTCTGAAGTGTATCAATCTGGGGCTCTAGACATCAAGTCAAACCCATAAAAGCTGAATATCCACTTCATTTCCTCCACCTCGTTCAATGTATTGGTGAGGATCCGCGGTTCTTCTTGAATACTCCACCTAGGATTGTTCTTGGCGGTGAGAGCAATACCCTGTTCATAAATCTCTTGGGCTCTTGGTACTTTCCATCAAATGGTACAATTCTCCCTAGGTGGAGTCTGCTCTTGCTCGGCATTAGGTGTCTCCTTCTCAGATCCGGACTCATTGTCTCCATTGACGGATTGGGCCTCCTCGGACCCCTCTTCATCATTAGAGCCGCTTCTGGACTCTTGGGCTCTTTCCTCAGCTCCCTCCACTGAGTGTTAGATGTGTCGACCCGGTATTCCTCCACTGAACCATTAATTGTGTTGCCCGCTTGTTCGGATTCAAAGGTTTCATCTATTAATTCCCTCCGAGTAGTTACTTTGTATTCTTTTCTTTTCTGAGTCATTGTACCTGTGGACTTACGAGTACATCCTACGACTCGTACTATACAGGTACGACCCGTACTATGACTTGTAGGTCACTCTTACTTTGAGGTCCATGCCTTGCATACATCATAACCACAGTGAGTACTACGACTCGTACAATGAAGTTACGAGTCGTAGGACCAACCATACCCTGAACTCATGCACTAAGATATATCTCTACTTCTCACCATGACTAGTACTATAGTCCGTATAATCCTCTTACGAGTCATACTGAGAACCGTAGCACTAGTCTATTCAGTAGTTCTCCTGCCACCTATTTTTGTTTCTCTTGCACACTGAACACACATAAGTCAATAAACTTGGGTTGCCTCCCAAGAAGCACTTGATTTAAAGCCACGACATGATGCAGATGATTCGGTTACTCAAGAATCACCAAACCACCACATGGGTTGCCTCCCAAGAAGTGCCTGATTTAATGTCGCGGCACGACGCAAGTCTATTGACTACTCAGACTTCATCAAGGAACACAGACTCATCCTCAATTGCTGAGACCACTCTGTACTCCTTTGGTTACTTCATTGACTGGTAGAGATTGAAGGTGACCTCTTCTTTATTGAATCTAAATTTTAACTAGCCAGCCTCCACATCTACTAAATTCCTCCCAATAGCAAGAAATGCTCTCTCCAAAATGATGGGGACCTCAAAATCAACCTTGCAATCAAGGATCATGAAGTCCACTTAGAATATGAATCTGTCCACTTTAACAAGCACATCAAACAGGATCCCCACAGGCTTCTTTACAGTTTGGTCTGCCATCAGTAGCCTCATAGTAGACGGTATGGGGGCTCCCAAGCCCAGATGCTTAAACACAGCTAACTACATCAGATTAATGCTTGCTCCTAAGTAGCAAAGTGCCCTCATAAACTTAACATCACAAATTGTACATAGAATGGTGAAGTCACGTGGCTCTCCTTCTTTTGGGAAAAGACTGTGAGGCTATACAGATACAATGATGCACGTTATCCATAGGCTCATAGCTCACATACCTTTTCTTCGTAACAAGGTCTTTCATAAACTTGGCATATTCCGACATCTGTTCCAATGCCTCAACCAATGGTATATTTACAGATAATTGTTTTAGCATTTTCAGGAATTTCTAAAACTTATCATTCTCTGCCTTCTTCTTCATTCGTTGAGGGAACAGTGGTAGTGGTCGTTGAATAGCCTTGTAAATCTGTGTGGCTCCTTGCTTCTCTCCTTGTTTAGCCTCAGGCCCCTTTTCAACAATTGGAGCCTCAGTCAACTTAGCATCCTCATCATGCTCATTCTCAGCAACCTCTTCCTCACCATCAATTATGCTTTCTTTCTTCCTTTGAAGCTCAACTACAACCGACAGAGGGGGATCAACCGTGGTCTTTCCACTCCTAGTCATCACAGCCATGCAGTGACCACCATTCTTCAAAATTTGGACTATGTTGCTAGATAGTGTACCCTTTTACCTAGGGTCATGGATGTTGAAAGTTTCCTTAGCTGTTGTTCAATCTGCTTGATAGCCGTAGCATGTGACTTAACTCTTTGACCCATGCTCGATAGATTCCCATGAATGTCTTTCAGCTGATCATCTGTGGATCGCACCTTCTTTAGCATCTCATCCATCATGCTCTCCAACTTTGACTGTCCAGCCTCCCCCTCACGTGCATTCGAAGGCATGTACAATCCTACTCAGTCGTTGCGGTAACCGTCATTCCTTCTCCATTCTCCCTTGCACTCACGACCTCGACTTCTGTTTCTGTACCCATTATGATTGTAATTGTCTCTATATTCTTTCAGACCTTGGTTTCCAGAACCTTGGCACCAAGTGTCTTATTCAGAACCTTGGGCGTTGGCTCAAAACCCCGCCACCTACTTGTCTAAGAAGTTTTCCTCCTCCTCGAAATTTGAGTGCTTAGGCCTTGGTTCCTGTCCCTGTATTCCCACTGCATTAACTTTTCTGGCTCCAACGCCCATAATATTCTTCGCGAGTAGGTCTAATGATGTGCGCATATGGGCCAATTCCTAGTCACGTTCTTACTCCTTTCTCCATTGGTCTGCAGTCAAACCAACAACATATGTACCATCCGCCGCTTCCGCTACCCGGGTGTGCCATGCTCTTTTTTTTTACTTCACTCTGTCTAGAATAGTGGTAGCTTGCTCCCAGGTGTGGCTCATCAGTGCTCCTCCCACCACTGTATTTGTTACAACTTTAGTATTATTATTCAGTGATCTATAGAAAATCTCCAACAAACTATCATCAGGAATTTTGTGGTTTGGGCACTTGGTCAACTTCTTCTTGAATCTCAACCAGGTTTCATGAAGTGCCTCAGTCTTCAGTTGTCGAAAATTATAGATTTCATCCTTAAGCTGCAGCATCCTAGAGGGTGGAAAAAATTTCTATAGAAAAGCTTGTTTGAGCTCCCTCCAGTTGGTAATAGAGTCGTTGGAAAACTCCGATAATCATAAAGTGGCCTCCCCAAACAGAGAGAAGGGGAAGAATCTTAGCCTTATTGCATCATGGCTGACTCCGGGAAACTTGTATGCCTTGCATATTAAAACAAAGTTCATTAAGTGCAGGTTGGCATCATCAGTTGCGTGACCACTAAATACCCCCTTCATGTTCAATAATTGGATCATGCTTCTAGTGATGTCAAACTTGGCCACAACAAGCAATGGTGGTGGTACAATAGCTCTGGTTGACACGACTTCATTAATGTCCGAGTCATCAACATTAAAGAATTGAGGGGAATATATTTGGCCTCTGTTTCCCCTTCAACGGAGACAAGCGTTGACAACCTCATCTCGAGCATCCTCCGCGTCCTGAAGTGCAGCTTGCCAAGCTTTCTTGGCTTACCTAGCTTCTTCAGCAATATGAGCATCTCTCTGCTCTTGGTTCTCCATCCTTCGCAGTATTCTTTTGAGTTCGAGATCCAAAGGAATTAGGGGGTTTCCACTCCAAAAAGTACTTGACATTCACGACGAGACAACCTGTGGATATCCAATAAATAAAAATAAAATGTAA
This sequence comes from Datura stramonium, assembly GCA_018107945.1. Taxonomy (NCBI): domain Eukaryota; kingdom Viridiplantae; phylum Streptophyta; class Magnoliopsida; order Solanales; family Solanaceae; genus Datura; species Datura stramonium. The sequence continues at coordinate 43,695 of JACEIK010001614.1, read as the reverse complement.
CTCAAGAAATAACAACCAAAAGTTAAATACAAGCAATTAATCAAATCTTAACTGTATTCCCCGGCAACGATGCCACATTTTTATTACGCTCAAATTCACACTTCCTGGCAAAGTATGAAGTGGACATTGCCAATAAAGAACCCAACAAAGAGGTTGGGGTTGAACCCACAGGGAATAAGGTAAGGTCTAGACTAATGCCGGTACTTAAACTTGTTGGTAAATTATCTCCAGATTGGGGGGTTTAAAGAAAAACAATATTAAAACAAGATTGTAATTGATTTTGCAAATAACTAGTCCCTATGGGTTTATAACTACTTCAGGTATACACACATGATCAATCTCGATGCTTACTTGTAGAACTGATAACTAGGGTTCATTTAAACAACTGGTTCGTCCCTATTGGATGAATATACTCAATAACCGAGTTAGATCTTATGAGCGATGTCTTTTTAACCATTATCAATATGTTTCAAATTAACTTTCCTACAACTGCAGCTTAAGTCATACAATGATCATAAAAATTAAGGCTTTGTTGTAATTCTGTTTTCCTAATCTTTATTTCTCTAGGTTCAAGAAAGTAAAGAATTCGGGTAAGTCTTAACGTTGTGCACCGTTAAGAAACATTTAAAGATGAAGAGAATCCAATACAAGCGTTTCACATTGGTTTTGAATCACTTTTTGTAACCCTATTTCATTAATCCACCATGGTTTCCACAATCCTAGTTGTGGAGGTTTTAGCCTCTCATGATTGTAAGGATTTAATTATCATTCATAGACAAACACATAACTAAATACTTACAACAATAATTGGAAGAAAACCTGCTTTGAATATCAATGAACAAACTCAAGGACAATTGATAAAATTAAGTGTTGATTCTAAGAATTGCTCTCCAAAACTTGATAATAAATCACAAATAGAATTTCTTTCAATGCAGTCACATGTCTCCTGCCTTCTCTCTATGTTGTTCTACTAAAATAAAACATAAAAGGTATTTATACAGACATCAGAAATCTTTTCCTAAGCTAACAGGGAATTTTCCATATCTGGCGACGGCTTGACTCACGACTGATCATACGACCCGTAATAGTATTGTACGGGTCATACCTGCCTCTCATACATTCCTTGGTTGCTGCAGATTTGACTAAGTGTTGGAAGCTAGTACGACTCATACCATTGTCCTACGAGTCGTACAATCCATCTGTGGCTTGACCCTGAGAACTTTGACATCCTCTGAAGTTTTCTATAAGTGTTGTGGTACGCCTCGACCTTCCTCCTATGACTCGTACTTGCTTGTTGCATCTGCAGTTCTGCCAAGTCTTTAAAAATCATTGAAGCTCCCCATGGCTCATTGTATGGGTCATAAGTAGATATTACGATCTGTGCGTTTCACCCATACCAAGAGACTGCCTTATGCAAATTCTCTGAAGGTTTTCACGACTCCAGTTACGGCTTGTACCATAACGACTCATACTATGAGTCGTACTTTTCCTTCCCCTTATTCCAGACTTCTGAGTTTTTCCATGAGTCTCGGTACGACTTGTACAATCAAGGCACGACTTATATTGAGATTTGTACTTGGCTGATTTCTTGCATTTTATGCATCTTTAGCACATTTTTGCTCCAACACCTATTTTCCATGAAAATAAAGTAAAATCACCTCATATACATATAAACATCTAAATCCATGTTATTTTCTTAGTTTTAAGTGTCGAAAGTGCTGTAAGCTCACAGCACATCACTGATGTCCTAAAGCACACCTCCAGGTCTCTGATGTTCAACCTTCATGTATTGGCAATTCAGACACTTAGCCACAATTCTGGTATGTCTTTCTTCATTCCATTCCACCAATAGACTTTCCATTGGTCACATTATATCTTAGTTGCACCTAGATGGATAGAGTATCGAGATCCATGAGCCTCTCTCAAGTCATCTACAGTCGAAACACACAATCAGTCTTGATATCGGAGTACATTATCTCCCCCTTGGGAGAAAACCTCTACTTCCTAATTCCGGACTGCTTCCTTAAACTTCACTAGGATAGGATCCTCATCTTGTATTTCTTTAACTTTTGTGATCAATGAATATTCTGACCCATTTTGAACAACAACACCACCATCTGATGAATTTGTAAGGAGAACTCCTAAACAAGAAAGCCTATGGATGTCCTTCACCAACTCCTTTCTCCCACTCTCAACATGGGACACTCTCTATGGATAGCCTACTAAGAGCATTTGTTACTATATTAGCCTTGCATGGATGATAAAGGAAACTCATGTGATAGTCCTTAAGAAGCTCTAGCTATCTCCTTTGCCGCAAATTCAGGTCCTTCTAAGTAAACACGTACTGAAGGCTCTTGTGGTCGTGAACATATCCACATACACCTCATACGAATAGTATGTCTGAATCTTCAAGGAAAACACTGCAGCTGTCAACTATAGGTCATGCGTCATGTAATTCTTCTCATGAGTCTTAAGCGTTATCATTTTGCATCAAAACACAGCCAAGAACAATCCTAGAGGCATCACGATACACAATGAAACCATCTGTGCCCTCCGGTAGGGTCAATACTCTAGCTGAACTGAGTTGAGTATTTAACTCCTGAAAATTCTTATTGCAAGCCTCCGACCACTAAAATTTGATCTTTTTCTGGGCTAACTTAGTCAATGGTGCTACAATGGATAAAAATCCCTCTATAAACCTCATATAGTAGCCAGCTAAACCCAAAAATCTCCTTATATCTGTAGGACTGATAAGTCTAGGCCAATTCTTTATTGCCTCTATCTTTTGAGAGTCCATCTGCACCCCCTCACTAGACACCACATGGCCAAAGAATTCTACTGAGTTCAGCCAAAACTCACACTTGCTAAATTTAGCAAACTAGTTGGCGATCCTTAAGAGTCTATATCACAATCCTCAAATGAGCGGCATGCTCCTCCTCGCTCTGAGAGTATATGAGGATATCATCTATAAAGACAATTATGAACATATCCAAATACTTCTTGAACACCCTGTTCATTAAGTCCATAAAAGTTATAGGAGCATTCGTTAGTCCAAAAGATATAACTACAAATTCATAATGACCATATCGAGTCTTAAAGGATTTCTTTGAAATGTCACTCTCCCTAATTCTGAGCTGGTGGTAGCCGAATTTGAGGTATATCTTTAAAAAGAACTTAGCACCCTGAAGCTGGTCAAACAGTTCATGAATCCTAGGAAGGGGATAATGATTCTCGATTGTGACCTTGTTCAACTGTCGATAGTCAATGCACATCCTAAGGGAACCATCCTTCTTCTGAACAAAGAGGACTGGAGCACTCATGGGGTCTTATTAGACCTGATGAAACTCTTATATAACAGATCCTTCAACCAGTTTTTCAACTCCTTTAGCTCGACCGGATCCATTCTTTAAGGAGGAATGGATATGGGTTGCATATCAGGGAGAATATTAATACAAAAGTCAATCTCCCACTCAGGAGGGACTCCCGGTAGATCATTTCGGAACACCTCCGGATACTCACATACAACAGAAACTGACTAAAGAGTCGGGGTCTCAAATATAGGATCCTTAACCCAAACTAGATGGTATACACAACCCTTGGAGATCATCTTTCTGGTCTCGAGATAGGAAACAAAGTGACCTACAGGCACAATTGAACTACCCTTTCACCCTGTTCTAGCGTTGTCCGCCACTTACACTTGAAGAGGCGCCCTACGGAGATGGGTAAGCTATTGGAGTTGCTGAAGTGGTGGCTGGGGCACGACATCTACTGTCACTCTACCTAGCCAAATGATAATCCTTGAGCATTTGTTCGGGCTTCCCACACCCATAGAAAACATCGGAGCCAACCAAATACTTTTTTGGGTGGTTCTTACCACATTTCCTTTAAACTGGGAAAGTGTGATCTACTGTCGTGCTCCTCTGGCCCCTAGAACCTAAAGCCCTACTCCTCTGATCACCTCGAGGTCTAGATGGAACACTTACTGATGATGGAGCTAGAGCCAATAACCTCTGGTGGGACTGAGGGAAATGTCCACCACCACCGGATCTTTGCTGGAAATGCCCATGGCTCCCTGTCCTGGCCCTCTTGGCCTCTCTCTCCTTTTCCTTCATCTGCTTTGCCTCTATCTGCTGGGCATATATCGTCAGTTGGGAGATATCTATCTCATTAATAAACATGGAGGTCCTACACTCCTTGAACAATGAATCTACCACTCCATTCAGAACTTGCCCATACGCACTCTCCGATCAACAACTCCAGAACATACTTGGACGGCTAGGTAAACTTCAGGGCATACTCCTAAACAGTCATGTCATTTTTCTTCAAGGTGATGAACTTTGGTGCCTTTGCTTCCCTCAACTATTGGGGGAAGAATCTGTCTAAGGAAGCCGTAACAAACTCATCCCAACCAACGGGAACTACACCAACTCCCCTTCTCTGCTTCCACTACCGGAACAAAATATGAGTAACCCCCTTGAGCTGATAGGAGGCCAAGTCTGCACTATCCTCTCCTGAAACACCCATAACTTGGGTGATCTTCTAGACCTCCTTGATAAACTTATATGGGTCTTCATCCAACTTTGACCCATGAAACATAGGTGGGTGTATCTTGAGAAAGTCTCGCACCTTAGCCGCCGCCGCATTTCCATTAGTTTTCACATGAGCCACAACCTGCTGGTTGACCTGAGCGGTCATAGCCTATGCTAGCATCTAAAATGTAGCCCTAAACTTAGCATAAGTAACCTACTCCAGCAAGGGATTAACTAAAGCTCATGGGGTTGGCGGATGCCTATCTCCATTACCGTTTCCATGGCCATTTCCAATGCTATTTCTTCTTCTATTGACTTGGTGGGGAGGCATGTTTCTGCAAATGTGTATAGTACGAGTTAGAGGAGTAGAGAGAGGTACTTCATCGAACGACATATATCATGAAAGAAGGGAAGTTTCCTAAAATAACTTGTAGCCTCTTCTCCATAAGTGTGGCGTGATTCACACCCATAGAAAATACTCTACTTAATGCGGCTTTCAAATACCCTAGGACACACCCAAACCTTGCCTCTAATATAAATTTTTTATGACCCGAGCTGGGACCCCGGACCGAAACACGAGATCTAGAACTATGAATTGCTCCAAGCCAACCCATGGAACACACATAGCATGAATAAGAGCATTACTAAGCAAAAATAAAGAATAAACTTAATATAAGTGGAAGTCCGCATAATATAACTATATGAACATAAACACGAGCCAACATCGCTAAACCATCCATACATAACTATCTGAAAAGTCCCTAACATCTGATGAGCTGATGGGACAACACCCCCAACTAGCTTGCTATGTCTGAAACTAAAATACATGAACAAAAGAGACATAATCAAAACTGACATCCTCGAATCATGAGAACTCACCAAAATTAGGATAGAACTGGACTAAGCGGGAGAGAGCAACAACGGGACTGAGATGGATTGCCCCAACCTATATCATGAAATGATATAACATAGAGTATTTGGTTAGTACTTTGAGCATACTGAGTATGTAGAGAAAGTAAAACATACTAGTAAAATGATAGTCTGAAATCATGAATATAAAACAAGATAGAACATGAGAGTAAGGACAACATGAAAAAATCCGTACTCTTGAAATGAGCGTAATCATGAGATATTCATCATAAGATGAACATAATGACCCAAGGTTTAGAAATAAAAATAATATAGTGTGCCATACTTGAAATCATGGGTGAAAACTCATAAACTGATCAATGGGTTAAATATGCTATAAAATATAATATCATAAGACATGAACATGAGTAACTAAAAACATGAGGAACAATGGGAGGCTTCATCATAACCGACATTACCATGATAGAACTTACATGATTGCCTACCTATCTCGCTCAAGTGGTTAAGTCGTCCCTATCTTGCTAAGGAAAGGAACGATTAAGGCGTGATATCACTTATGAGTCCTCGTAGGGTTTGACAATGAATATATACCTACGGTGGCACGTAGTTTTGAGACTCGGCGTTTGCTTGAACCCCTAGCTTACTCGGTGCTAGAAGCTACTCTCAGAAACATCCACATGGCTCATGATCAGTATCATGAAAATATACTTGAACTTGCATTGTCTAGACGAAATATGAATCATAATTATATTTGACATGTATGAAATTTTCATGAAAAGATGCCATAGAGTTGTCCATGATACTTGAACTTGAATTTCATAAAAATAATACATTCTTGGATGACACTTTATAACTTGAAATCATAAAATTCATAGGCTTAATATTCATAATCTTTCATACATATTTTGGATAATACATCATGACTTGAAATCATAGGCTCATAAACTTGAATTTCATACATCTTGTATAATAGGGAATAATCTTCATAAACTTAAAATCATTAATTACTAATAAAGATTCAAATTTTCCATAATAGCCATAAATCGTAAATTGAAACATGAGAGAATTAAACCCATAGAGATATCATGAATTTTATAGAATTGGGTGTAACCCTAGAATTTTAACATAATATGCTTAGAGACATGAAATCATAGAATATGGATGAAATTAGGCATGATAGATGGAAGAATTTCCCCCATTCATAACCCTACATACCTGGGTAATTGACTCTTAGAGCTATCTTGAAAATCCAAGAAGGATTTGAAGAGATTTGATGAAGAACCCTAGCCTTGATCTTGAGAGGACCTTTAAACTACCGTTGTTTTGAAAAAATAAGGACTTAGGCTAGGTCAAACCCCTTAATACACTCTTTAAGAAATCCAAAACGACGTCACTTAGGGTTAGAAGCTTAGAAAGTTATGAAAAACCCTTGGGAAATGTAATTAAATAGCCGACTGCCATTCACCACGAGTCGTGCCACTTTACCACGGCTCATGGTTTCCTTTCATTGCTTGCCAGTCCCATTTTCTGGTTTTCTGATTCTCAAACCATAGGCACTCACTAGGACTGATTGTTTCCTACAATGATTCGTACCATGACTCGTTACATCAGCTTTCCCACAATAGACCTAAACCACGGCTCCTAACCACGACTCATAGTATGGGCCAGTACACCTTCCGTCTGCTTCTGGATTTCCTCAGGATGAATTACACCACGACTCATCACTACCTCTTGCAACTCATACCATGAGTCTAATCGGTGCTAGATACTACTCCAAAAATATGCACATGGCTCATAATCAGTATCGTGAAAATATACTTGAACCTGCGTGGGTTAGCCGAAACATGAAATCATAATTATATTTGACATGTGTGAGATATTCATGAAAAGATGCCATAGAGTTGGACATGATACTTGAACTTTAATTTCATGAAAATAACACATGCTTGAATGAAACTTCATGACTTGAAATCATAAAATTCATAGGCTTAAGATTCAAAAACTTTCATACATATTTTGGATAATACATCATGACTTGAAATCATAGGCTCATAAACTTGAATTTTATAAATCATGCATAATAGGGCATAATCTTCATAAACTTGAAATCATGMATTAGTAAGTAAATTGAGAGTCAAATCTTCCCTAATAGCCATAAATCATCAATTGAAACATGAGAGAGWTGAACCCAGAGAGATATCATGAWTAATTTCATGAAATTGGGTGAAACCCTAGAATTTCAACATAACATGCTTAGAGACTTGAAATCATASAATAGGGATGAAGCATGAGGGTGGAAGAATTTTTCCCATTCATAACCCTACATACCTGGGTAATTGACTCTTAGAGTTGTCTTGAAAATTCAAGAAGGATTTGAAGAGATTTGATGAAGAACTCTAGCCTTGATCTTGAGAGGACCTTTAAACAACCGTTGTTTTGAAAAAATAAGGACTTAGGCTAGGTCAAATCCCTTAATACACTCCTTAAGAAATCCAAAACGACGTCACTTAGGGTTAGAAGCTTAGAAAGTTATGAAAAACCCTTGGGAAATGTAATTAAATAGCCGACTGCCATTCACCACGAGTCGTGCCACTTTACCACGGCTCATGGTTTCCTTTCATTGCTTGCCAGTCCCATTTTCTGGTTTTCTGATTCTCAAACCATAGGCACTCACTAGGACTGATTGTTTCCTACAATGATTCGTACCATGACTCGTTACATCAGCTTTCCCACAATAGACCTAAACCACGGCTCCTAACCACGACTCATAGTATGGGCCAGTACACCTTCCGTCTGCTTCTGGATTTCCTCAGGATGAATTACACCACGACTCATCACTACCTCTTGCAACTCATACCATGAGTCTAATCGGTGCTAGATACTACTCCAAAAATATGCACATGGCTCATAATCAGTATCGTGAAAATATACTTGAACCTGCGTGGGTTAGCCGAAACATGAAATCATAATTATATTTGACATGTGTGAGATATTCATGAAAAGATGCCATAGAGTTGGACATGATACTTGAACTTTAATTTCATGAAAATAACACATGCTTGAATGAAACTTCATGACTTGAAATCATAAAATTCATAGGCTTAAGATTCAAAAACTTTCATACATATTTTGGATAATACATCATGACTTGAAATCATAGGCTCATAAACTTGAATTTTATAAATCATGCATAATAGGGCATAATCTTCATAAACTTGAAATCATGMATTAGTAAGTAAATTGAGAGTCAAATCTTCCCTAATAGCCATAAATCATCAATTGAAACATGAGAGAGWTGAACCCAGAGAGATATCATGAWTAATTTCATGAAATTGGGTGAAACCCTAGAATTTCAACATAACATGCTTAGAGACTTGAAATCATASAATAGGGATGAAGCATGAGGGTGGAAGAATTTTTCCCATTCATAACCCTACATACCTGGGTAATTGACTCTTAGAGTTGTCTTGAAAATTCAAGAAGGATTTGAAGAGATTTGATGAAGAACCCTAGCCTTGATCTTGAGAGGACCTTTAGTCTACTGTTGTTTTGAAAGAATAAGGACTTAGGCTAGGTTAAAACCCTTAATACACTCTTTAAAAAATCCAAAATGACGTCACTTTAGGGTTAGAATATTAGGAAGTTACAGAAATACCCCTGGAAAAACATAATTAAATATCTGACTACTAGTCAACGTGAGTCTTACCACGTTACCATGACTCGTGATTTCCTTCTGTTGCTTGCCAGTCCCATTTTCAAGTTCTTTGATTCTCAAACAACGCGTACTCACCATGACTCATTTTTTCTTACAACGAGTCAGACCATGAATCATTACATCGGCTTTCCCCTAGCATACCTAAACCATGAGTCATACCATCCAACTATGACTCGTGGTGTGGGCCAGTATACCTTCCATTTGCTTCTGGACTTTCTCAAGACGGCTGACACCACGACTCATCACTACCTCCTATACTCATACCAAAGTCGTCCTTACTAGAACATGAGGAACTGCCGCTTACCATGACTTCTCCCTAGACCTGTCACTTTAAACCATGACTTGTACAATGAGTCATTCTGAGGAAAATTGTAGATTTTTTGCTAATTCTGCTACAAGTCTAGAATTTGATCATGGGAACTTTTGGAGTGTTACATTTATGTTGGTGTGGGTTTGTGTCAAAAGGTTCACCAATGAGTATTATAATGGTAGCCTTGAAGGCTAGTGGTGATATGCTTAGGGTCTATGGTAGTTCAATTCATTTTATTGGAAAAGTCATACTAGATAAAATATGGTAATAAGAAAAACAATTCCAATGGCTGCTAAGTTTGATTGTAAGAATATAAGTATCTTGTTAGATTCATCAACAATGATTCAAATGCTTAATGGACAAGTATGTTTTTCATGGAAAGTATTATATGAATATTGTTTATGAATATTTCCAAACTTGCTTGAGATAAAATATCTTCATAAATAGTAACTTTTTCTTCTAAAAGATGACTGTTTATGAAGATATTTAATATCTCAAGTAAGTCTGAAATATATAGTTTTTCTAATATAAGTTAACATGTTAATACTTGTGGCCATAAGTAAGCTAAGTTTCCATTATCACTACTTAGTGAAATTTCTTGGTTTGACTCCTTCCCATTTGGATTGTCGATGAGGTTTATCTTATTTTGCATGTCTAATTGGTGGGTTTGATTAATGCATATTATGTTTTTAAAAAGAAGTGATTTTGTTTAATTGCTTTAAAGAATTTTTATACAACCTTAAAACAAAATTTAAATTTTTTTGCACGTGTATTGAGTGTGCCACAATTCATAACATAGAGATTATCATAATCCTAATAATATTGACTCATGATAGACATTGTTCCTGTGTATTTATTTCCTTACTGCAGTACATGTGCGGCAAGAAAGTGAGAAAAGGTGGTTTCGATTTTGACCCAGCAAAGAGTTTTGCTTGCTCTCACCCTACTGTTTCCTCTATTTCAGACGGTATTAATTTTTTTCTTCTCGTTTGTTATCGACTTCTAGTTTCTTTGATTATTAGCTTCTCTAAACTGTTAATAGTCATGGTTTGTAAAAAGATGGGGTTATGTTGAAAAATGCCAATAGTCGATTTGAGTGATAAGCTACCTTAAAAATGGAAGGATCATGGTTGCACTAATACCATGATCAGTAACGTTTTTTGCTTCTGCTTTGGTTGTTAGATTTACTGGACCCCATAACATGTATGTAGCTGATTTCAATGAGGCGCTACCCTAGAAATTGAAGGGTCATGGTTATGTTATCTATCTCAGCAAAACATTACTTTATTAACTATTAATACTTATTTTATTTTTACCTTTTTTTAGCTTTATACATATCAAGATTCACACTATTATTTGTGTGGGATTTTGATTTTTCGACCTCTATTAGCAGCTTCTGCATTTACAAGTTCTATTTGTTGTTTAATGCAGTTTGTATAACATTTTTTTTTGCATACGACACTAGACTATGTGGTTCTATTCATGAAATTGCAAAGTTATTCGAAAGAATTTGCAAAAAGGATATGGACCATTAAGTTGAACCTTAATAAGTTGCTTAGATAGTATTATATTGTTTATTTTTGACATCTTAATATGCCTTGGTCTACCATTTCATCTATTATTTTTATTACTATTAATTTTCTAAACTTAAACTTCTAATTGACATTTTCATGAGTTTCATATACTGTGTAGAATTTAGAAGTTGTTGGGGAAGCATACCTTGTATAGGAAGGAGATGGAATGGAAGAATGAAGCATGTGATGAATGCACGAAGGACTTCCTGTTGATTAATGGAAAGAGGGTTCCATCTTTTTGTAAAATAATGATTGACAAACGTTACTTACAAGTTCTGGTAAAGTGTGATTCTTTGTGAACACTTGTTTTGCTAACTTAGTTTAAAGTACTTGTTTTAAATATATAGTTGGTTTTGATTACAATATGTGCAATTAGTTATTCTTGTAATTAATTGTCTACGTGTTGATGACATCATTTTGTTTAATATTTTGAAGACTAACCTTTCATTGTTGTTAAGTGTTGTCCTCCCCCTATTTCTTGGCTCCCCATCTTTGAATTTGACGTGAAACTCCAGGTTCCTAATTTCTGGGGGAATTAATGTTTTGCTGCTTTCGTTCTTTACCTCCTTATGTATTTGTCCTAGTGAGGCCCTTTTTTGATCAATCTTCAGAAAAAGTTCAAACACCACTTTATCACAACCGTAGAATTCAACGCCAAACATTTGTCTTAACTTGAGCACATTTGAATGTACTCATAGAGTGTCTATATTCTCGATGACTTTTTCTATTAAAGAATAATTGATTTTTAGAGGGAAGGGGTCTTCGATCAGAGCCATCTGTCCACTTGGGTTCCCACCTTGTCGATCCTCTTCTACTTCACTGCTTTCGAAACCACCTGTTGTATTGATCTCCATTGGGAATGTTAATTGTAAGTCATGCACATATATTCTCGGATCCCCATTGTCTTCGTAAGCAAGACAATCATATGCTTTGTTAGTCTCCTCTCTCCTCATGTAAACTTCCAGTTCTTCTCTTGTTTGACCATGGAGGGCATTGAGAAATTTCCTTGTCTTCAAAGATGTGGGGAATAAAAGGCTCTGGGCTAAAAGAGGATTTAAAATCAATTTGGATTTTTGTGAGTTGTAAAGTCCCATGGCATTTCATGTAAGCATATGGACCCAATAGGTCTGTGTTTGCTATCATATTCGTTGTCCCTTGCTGGTTATGTGGTTGCTCCTTTGAATATCATTAATACGCACGTGGCCCCCCTCAGCTAAAGATAACTGGTCCTAACTGAAGGTATTACCCGTTGTGCAAGGAACCATGTCTTTTTTTCCTAATCTCTCATTAGTCTCAATCACCTTTTTTGTCATCCTGAAATTTTCCTTACTTTTCCCTCCCCTCATACTGACATCCCTGCTTTGATGTGTGTCTTCCTCCATCTTTTTGAATCTCATTGGAGATTCCCACCACAATGGAAAAGGAAAAGTAAAATTCACCGTCGTTGACTTTAATTTGTGTTGGGATTTTCCCACTGGCCCTTACAATCTCAGTGAGCCCATCTTAGATGGTTTTTCAGCTACATTTCCTCCTCTGTTTCGATCCAACCACCACATTATTCTCCTTTTTCCTTCAGGATTCTATCTGACTAGAGTCATTCACGATCCGAGTCTAAACCCTGGACATGACACGATTCCTAGAGCCACAAGTGACCCCAAGATAACCCATGGCATAATATATTACTAACATGATCTGAATTAAATAGAAAACTAAGAGAAAACTAACAGAATTGTAAAACATTTTATAAATAAATAATGAATCATAAGCTAAAACACTAATACTTTTTCTGAAAGCCTCTACTACTGATAAGGTGTTGGGACAAGTCCCTGGCTAACTTGAAAGTCTGTAACTAAAACATGACAATTGAATAAAAATGAAAGAGCTCCAATCCTCGAAAAATGAGGACTCACCACTAACTGCTGCTGGATATCACCGGAGGAAGTCTACTTGTGATTCTTAGTCTGGGTACTTGAAAATACATCATAAAATGATATAGTATAAAGAGTACGTGGTCAGTACTTTGAATATATGGAGTATGGGACATATGCAACTAAAAATATAGGCATGCTAGTAAATCTGAGGATATAACTGAACTGACATGCAATGACCCTATATGAATGCATAAATACTGTAAAGATAGCATGGTAATATGAAAATAGTGTAAATTCTAGTAAAAATGACTTTTTCAGGGTTATGCACATATACTAAAGTCTAAAAATTGAGACTAACTGAAGACTGTGACTGTATTGTGGGAGAGTCTGTTAACTGACATATAATCACGTGAGCTAAACATGGAGTTCGATGTTTTCTCCCCATCAATAGAGCCTACTGTACCTTACTAGGGTATAGTGACTAGTTTGTGTGATCACTAACTGAGGCTCATTCGGGCTAATAACCTATGGTGGTACGTAGTTCTAGGAACCTGGGTACGCTGAACCTCGGCCTACTCAATGCTAAGTACTACTCCCTACTGTAGACATATTATGTATATGTATATATGTACTATACTGATAGCTCGAAACTGATGTCCTAAGGCTAAGTCAGAACTACTTATTCAGAAGTGTCTTGAGAGTCTAAAGGACCTGATAAATTGATACAACTGAGATATTGATAATACTGTTGTTATTTCTAATAACACTGTAATTACTGATTTCTGATTATACTACTGTTACTGAGTATACTGGGAATGCTGAAAATACTGTAAGTCATAGATGCTCTATTCTTTGAGAAAATCATATCTATATTTTGACAACTTATGCCAGATTATGATAAATTCTACTTTCAGAGTAAATTCTCTGAAAAACATATGAAAACTGATAACATGTGAAGCTAATATGCAAGTTGAAAATCATATTATAAATATCTAATAATTTTTGTTATGAAAGCATGAAAACATAGATGAGATAGGAAAATTCAAAAATTGGAAGAAAATAAACTAAATCACAATTTCTAGAGAAAACAAATAGCTAGGGTTTTTATAAAAATTTCGGGACACAAGAGTGAGAGAAGACCCTTGTTGAAGTCTCACATACCTGAATAAGAAGAAGAAGACCTCTTTAATGGAAGCTTGAATTGTAAAGTGGGAGGATACTAAGTATGTTCGAAAATTGAAAATACTGATTGCAACTTGAAACATTCATGCTGGAAATTTTAGACAGACAATAGCCATGGAAAATAACAATTTAAAACCCTCTTTAAAATCATAGAAGAATCAACCCCCAAGTCATGCTAAAACTAGGGATAGAAATTATACTATGAAATTTAAGACAAGCACGTAAAGATCATGCTAAGGTGATAGGAACTAAAAAACAACTAAAATTTTAAGAATATTAATAAGTTATCTAAAAAGCCGTAGTTCACTCTTACAGGGATAGAATAGAAAAGGTTTATAAAGATAAATTTTGGAAAACAAGGATAAAAGAATCCTCATGTTGAATTCTCACATACCTGAAGAAGATATTCCGAAGAGAAGCTTGAAAATTCTGAGAAAATTGGAAGCCCTAGCTCTTAGCTTTAGGGAGAAACTCTGAGTTCTACATAATGAGGCTATGAAAATCTGAGTGAAGAATGAGGGAGGAGGATTGATTACCCCTCTAAATCCCTTCAAAATATTTCTAAAACGACGTAGTTTAGGGACTAAAAGAGTGGGGATATACAAAACTATCCCTGGGAAAATATTTATAAATCTGAAATGTCACGACCCGAACGTAAACCCTGATTGTAACACGGGAGAAGGAGCCCCGAGAGACTCCAAGTCGACCCATGGTATGAACATTCATCTAACTCTATATCATTTAAATAGGAAAACTTAACATACGATATAGCGAAAGCATAAACATAATATAGCATAGCATGATACGCGGTACAGACTAAATACATAGTAGCAGAGTACTACATATAGTCTGAAAGCCTCTAGAGTAATAGATGGGTTGATGGGACAATATCCCGAACTAATCCAGCAAACTAAAACTAAAAGAAACATCAATGTCTGAATCAACTGGACCTCAGAGAATGAGGACTCACCAACAAGCTGGATTCTAAACTTCGTGACAAGCTAATGACGATGCTGGATTTGAAGATCAGAGCCTATATCATAAAATGATACAACATATAGTATGCGGTCAGTACGTGGAATGTACCGAGCATGCAAGGTAAGTAAAACGGACGTTTAAAAATACATAAAAGCTCATAAATAATCATAAGAGAAGGACAACATGCTCGTATCATAAGTATCATAAGATAACATAAGGCTCAAGGTTTTCAAATCATTCGTAAACCATTCATTATCATAGTCATAAGAGAAACTTTATTAAATCATCAGTTGAGCCAATACATAAACATAACAATGCATAAACATGCGGAACAATGGGAGGACTTGTCATAACCGACACCATCACAGTAGAGCCTTTCATGATGCCCCAACTATCTCACTCAAGTGGGCAGAGTCGCCCCTGGCTTGCCATACGAGGGACGTGCATTATGTGATATCACAAAAGAGAGAATCATTATCATTGTAATGTATCATTATAAACCCACGGTGACACGTAGTTATGAGACACCAGCATAGTCCTTTGAATGTCGGGCTACTCGGTGCTAAACACAGCTCCCCAAAACATACACGTTAGGCTCATATATAAATCAATAACATCATTCATTAAGATTCATGGATAAATAAATATTTATCATTCATTGATCCCCATTAAAACATGATTAGCCAAGAATCAAAGGCCCTTTAGTCGACCAACATCATAAATCGATAAATCTTGAGATCCATTCAATAAATCGTAAATCATTCTTGAACATGTGGGCATTACCCAACACTTTAACATGCTTGACGATACTCAATTCATTTGAAAAC
Organism: Datura stramonium; assembly: GCA_018107945.1. Classification (NCBI taxonomy): domain Eukaryota; kingdom Viridiplantae; phylum Streptophyta; class Magnoliopsida; order Solanales; family Solanaceae; genus Datura; species Datura stramonium. The sequence goes on along the minus strand of JACEIK010001614.1, from coordinate 27,839 downwards.
ATGCTTATAAACATGGGTAACTTGAAAACATTCTTTTCATCATCAATAATTCATAATACTTGAATATTCATCATAAACTTTGACTTTCATGAACTTTTCATAAATGGGCAATTTGATTTATAAAACTTGAAACATGTAATGAAAAACAACAAAAAACTTACCCATAATTCGTAATTCAACAATAGTAACTCAATTATATCAAGCCCATGTGGAGAAATCGAATTTTCATGCTTTGGGTAAAAATCCCATAGATTTTAGATAGGAATTTTGATAAATTGAAAGAGATTGGGCATGAGTGTGAAAGGATTCACCCATTCATAACCCTACATACCTGGGGGAAATCAATTCTCACCATTCCTTGAAAGCCCAAAGGAAACCAATGAAGAACACCTTGAAGACAAGCTTGATCACCTCCTCAATCCTTCAACTTTGCATGCATGAGAAAGAATAGGCCTAGAATGGGTTTTACCCTCATTAAACACTGATTTTTGATCCTTAAATGACGTAGTTTAGGATCTTAGAGCGTAGGAATGACAAAAATTCCCTTAATGAAAAACCCTGAAAAATCTATACTGGTGAACTAACGGATCATTGGAGGATACCACGACTCGTGGTATCCATCCGTCGTCTACACTATCAAAACTTTTGATCTCAGATTCTACCCTACGACTCGACAGGACAAGTCGTTCTTTCAGAAAACGGGTCGTTACATCATCCGTTGTTTCCTCCTTCAGGTCCTGCACTGATCCTTCCAATGAGCTCCACCACGACTAGTTACATTCTTCAATGAGACGTGGTTTCCTTCCGTTATATAGACTGGGAATACATTGCTATCGCATCCCACGATTGGTGACCACGACTCGTTACTTCTCACGACGGGTCGTGGGGTGACCCGTTATTTCCCGTAAAGCTGATACCCAGTTCTCACCATGATTCATAGCAATGACTCCTTGTATCACACAATGGGTCGTTACTTCACCCATTGGTACCCACCGAGACCAGACCATAACTTCCCACGACTGTTTCCCATGGGTCGTTAGTTGGACCAATGATCTGTTGGGTCGTCCATTCTATGGGATTATTTTTCAATTTCAGCCAACTTTCATTTTTAAATTTCGGGTCTAATATTAGGCATTTTGGGGGTATTACATTAAATCTCTGGGTCGCTGCGCATCTAAAGAGATAGGTGACGGGTCGTCCAATCCTGACGGTCAGTCGTCTCCACAGTCAGGCTTAAACAGAATTTCCCAAAAGTTTCCCTCAAGTGACGGTCAGCGTGACGGTCCATTGCACACCTGACGGTCCATCGGCCCTCTGTCCTTCCTTATCCAGAACGACCTAAATTTTTGGTCTAAGTGATGGTTTCCTTGACGGGCCATCACTCACTTGACAGTCCGTCAGGACCTCCGTTGCCCATAAGTTCAAGGGACTACACCTTGATGGTACAAGTGACGTTCTGTCGCCTGGCTGACAACCGTCAGATCCACTGTCAGAGGTGTGACGGGCCATCACTTCCCTCGTCACCCCGGCACCAGGTCTACAACTTTTATTCTTTTGCTGCGATATTTCACTCTGGGGGTCTGAGGTGTTACATAAGGCTAAGTAAGCTTAAAGACTTAAAGATCTCAAAATTGGATGAGAACAAGTTGCAACACCAAAATCATATGCTAGTGGACCAGCGTTACAACTGTGAAACACAGGTAGAGACCCGCGAGTCCCAGCTGAGCCATCGGCCTGGGCAGACAACTGGGCAGAATGGCTCTCTACTGGTGCTACACTGGTGTTTTTCTGGTCTCGATCCATAACGCCCAGGTGAAAACAGGGGTACTGGCAGTAGCCTGAAGCCTTGAACCCAAACCTGCGCCTCATCTTGTATTTCACCAATGCTAACCGGATACTTGTCGGTGAAACGAAGTTTAGCATCAATAACACCCTAACCCAGTCAAACAAGAACACCTCAATTTCATGCTTTACTCAACTCACCCCCATATTATGATCAACCTACTTCAAACAGCACAACAGAAATAAAAACGAGGATTTGCCCTTAAGAAAGACATCAATCTATCTATCATCAGGCAAATCATGCATTTTAAGCACACGAGATTACTCAAACTTCACCCCCAACTATTATATAAAACACAAAACTTTATTTCTACCAATATGAGTACCTACACTAATATTATGCAATTATCACTACCACCAACATACCCACACTATGATAATCATTCAACAATGGGAAAGCACAATATGGGAAATGGGGGATATGGTTACAAAAAATTCTAAATCTAGCATGCTTAATTTTTAACACACGTTATCAATCAACAAGCAATACAAGAGCTCGAATACACATACCGAGTGAGCAACGAGAACAAAAACCAACTAGATTGGAGCTTGGTGTCTTGACCAACAATGGTGTCTCCAACAATGAGAAATGTTTTTGCTTAGTGAGAGTTGTGTGAGGTAAGGTGAAATGAAGAGAATGAGAGGGAGGTATTTTATAGGTTGAAGAGAGGGAGAGTGATTGGTGAGTGAGAAGGTTGGTTTAATGGTGAGTTTAATGGAAAGGTGGAATGGTAGAGAAATAGGTTATTGGGAAGGTGAAAAAGTGGAGAAGAAAGGGTTTTGGGGAATTTAAAAAGGGCTTTGACTGGTTGGGAGAATAATGGACCGGATTGGTCAATGGGTCGGTCAATATTTTAAATGAAATACTTACCTCCACCTTGTGTTGAACCTGCGGCCGCCAGTGAGTATCAGCATTTTACTGCTTCAAATGCAATTCACTCTTCAAATCCCAGGTTCACTGGTTTAAGCCGACATTGAACCGGCAGTTCACGCATTGTCACCGGCTTTTCCCTAGTGAGGCACTGGTTCTCTCTTTTTTCCTCTCATATTTTGGACCCCTCCTGCGCTTTGGCGGCAACTCGCCCTTGAGCACTTGCATTTCGTAGGTCTCGCGCAGGGCTTGCCTATTTTTCATTCACTTGGTTCCTCATCCAATCAACCTACAAAATAAGAAAACAAAAATATCATAGCATCCAAAATAAGAACACTTGGGTTGCCTCCCAATAAGTGCCTTATTTAATGTCGTGGCACGACAAAGGTGCTTTTTCTACTACGACTCATCTGGGTATGCAACTTCCACTATGTTGATTTCTGCCGACACTCCCAAGTACTTTTTTACTCATTAGCCATTCACTTTAAATCTTAGCTCATCATCTCGGTCAAGCTCAATAGCTCTATTCTCGAAAACTTGGGACACCTTAAAGGGACCCGACCAGTTAGATTTAAGCTTCCCGGGGAACAACCTCAGCCTAGAGTTGAAGAGTAGTACCCGATCTCCTGGGGTAAATTCCCTTTGCCAAATTTTTTGTTCATGGTAGTACTTCATTTGGGATTTGTATATGGTAGCATTTTCATAAGCTCTCATCCTAAACTCATCCATCTCACTGAGATTCTCCACTCGCCCCTGAATGACTTTCCCCTAATCAAGGTTCAAACTCTTCAAGGCCCACATGGCCTTATGCTCCAATACCACCGGTAAGTGGAAAGCTTTGCCAAATACCATTTGATATGGGGACATTTTGATTGGCATTCTATATGCGGTTTTGTAGGACCAAAGGGCATCATCAAGTTTCCTTGCCCAATCTATTCAATTGGAATTGATTGTTTCAATAAAAATAGACGTAATTTCCCAATTGGACATCTATACTTGGCCACTGTTCTGAGGATGATAAGGGGTAGCAACTTTGTTCTTCACGCCATACTTTGCTAGCAAGGCACTGAATAATCGATAAGTGTGATCCTCTATCATTGATGATAACTCTAGGGGTGCCAAACCTTGAGAAGATATGCTTTTTTCAAGAAAACTGTCACACTTCTCCCCTCATTGTTGGGCAACACCACAACTTCAACCCATTTAGACACATAGTCTACCGCCACCAGAATGTAAGTGTTTCCATATGAACTCACAAACGGCCCCATGAAACTGATCCCTTATATATATAACAATTCCACCTCAAGGATTGGTTTCAAAGGAAGCTCATGTCATCTAGAGATGCTTTCGGTTCGTTGACATTGATCACACTATTTAACGAATTCATGGGCATCATGATGGAGAGTGGGCCAATAAAATCAACATTGTAACACTTTTGCACCTGTCCTCACACTTCCATAATGGCCTCCCACTGGCGATGAATGACATGCCTTGAGGATTGAAATCATTTCAACCTCTGGGACACATCTGCAAATTATGCCATATGCACAAATACGAAAGAGATATGGATCATCCTATTAGAACTTTTGGACATCATACATAAAATTCTTCTTTTGATGGAATTTTAATCCTTCGGGAGTAATGTTGCTTGCCAAGTAGTTAGAAAAATCTGCAAAGCAAGGTATAAAGTCATGGGATGCAGCCAAAATGTGTTCATAAGGGAATTCATCATCAATCTCCTCACTTACATCTGGCTTACCATCTGTTTCTAGACGAGAAAGATAGTCAGCCACTTGATTCTCACATGCCTTCCTATCCTTTACCTCAAAATTGAATTCTTAGAGCAAAAGGGCCCACCTGATGAGCCTTGGTTTAGCATCTTTTTTTAGTCATCAGATAACTAAGTGCAATATGGTTCGTGTGCACCACTATCTTGGTCCTTACAAAGTATGCTAAAAAATTTTCAAACGCAAACACTACTGTGGCAGCTCTTGTTCTGTCACTGTGTAATTTTCCTGTGCATCATTCAAGGCTTTACTGCCGTAGTATATGGGGTGAAAAATATTTTCCTTCCTTTTCCAAAGGACTGCCTCCAACGCTACACCACTAGCATCACACATCAATTCAAAGGGATTTGACCAGTCTGGTGCGGTAATGATTGGAGCGGACACAAGCTTCTCTTTGAACTCAATAAAGGACCTCATACAAGCCTCATCAAAATGGAATTTTGCATCTTTTTCCAACAATCAGAACAAAGGATGAGCTACCTTGGAAAAATCTTTGATAAAACGACGGTAAAACCCTGCATGTTTCAAAAAGCTCCGAATTCCTTTCACAGTCTTTGAAGGAGGTAGGTGAGCTATGACATCAATTTTCGCTTGGTCTACCTCTATCCCTTTCTCAAAATTTTATGCCCTAGAACACTACCTTCTTTGACCATAAAGTGACACTTTTCCCAATTAAGTACAAGGTTCATTTCCTCGCATCTTTTCTACACCTCATCTAGGTGAACCAAGTAGTCCTCTAATGAATTTCTCACAACCGAGAAGTCATCCATGACGATATCCATAGAATCCTCTACCATATATGAAAAAGTTGACATCTTACACCTCTAAAATGTTGTTGGGGCATTGCAAAGCCCGAAGGGCATCATCTTAAATGCAAAAGTTCCGTAAGGACATATGAATGTGGTTTTTTCTTGATCTTCCAAGGCAATAGAAATTTGATTGTAGCTTGAATACCCATCTAAGAAACAGTAATATTCTTTCCTAGCCAATTGGTCTATCATTTGATCAATGAATGGGACTGGAAAATGGTCTTTCTTAGCCCATGAGTTCAACTTGTGGTAGTCCATACATACCCTCCATCCAGTGACTGGACGTGTTGCAATCAAACTTATTCTTCTTATTTGGTACCACCATGATTCCCCCTTTCTTAGGCACACACTGGACTGGGCTCACCCAACTATTATCATCTATCGGGTATACAACTCTCGCATCTAACCATTTAATGATTTCTTTCTTGACTACCTCTTGCATCAGTGGGTTTAAACATCTCTAGTGCTCAACCAAAGGGCTATAATATTCATGAAGGTTGATCTTATGAGTGCAAATACCCGGAGGTATATCAATTAGTCCACCCTATTCCTCGGATGTTCTTCTTTAAGACTGCCAGAAGTGCTTCCACTTGTTGGTTATTGAGCTTAGCTGAGATGATCACAATCAGTGTGTTGTTAGAACCCAAGATACGCATACCTCAAATGGGTAGGTAGCAACTTAAGATCCAAAATTAGTGGTATAGGATTGATGGTTGTGATGGAGTAGTTGTTCTATTCTTGAGGTCAAGATCAAGTTTCTTGGGCTGGAAGATATAGGACCCCAGACTTTGTGTAGTAAGATATGCCTCTTCTAGCTCTTCACTTCCTCTACCATTAATATTCAAGAGAATGTCTTTGCATGTCTACTTGAAGAGCGACTCCTCTACCTCATTCTATTTCTTCCTCATCAACATTGTTTGGGGTTCAAGTGGTCTCTTCTTTAGTCGGCTCACGGGTTATCATGCTTGCCTTTGATTCCATCTGAGATGCTAGCATATTCATTCACTCCTTTAGCTACCTGATGGACACTTCATGGTCTTTCATCGTTTGAGTGAGGTTTAAGAGATCATATTTTAGCTCTTGAACCCTTGAATCAATAGAAAAAACTCATTCAAGAGCCACTTCAAGCATTCTTTCAATGTGGGAGTAAAAGGATTCATCAGTTCCCTGACTACTTGATTTAGCTGTACAATCAGAGTTCCGATCTTGATTTTTATCACAAGGATACTAATAAACCTGGTTGGCTTGTTGATTCCTCGTATGGGAACCCATCATACAATTTTCTAATAGCTCCATTTTCTTCATCTACTATCAACACAGTGTCTTTTCTCTCCTCTCTTCTCCATATTTCATTTATCAATCAGAGAGATTCAACATAAGAAGACCCTTCGGGGTTTTGAATTAACCTTTCAAAGGGGCTCATCTTCATACCAACAACATCAAAAATATGAAAATAAAATACAAGATGCTCAATTAATTCAAATCAACAATCAACTAGGGGCTATCTAATTCTATTCCTCGGCAATGACACATAATTAATGCATCCAAATCTACTCCTCACAAGGAGAAAGTGTAAACGGTCATTGCAGTATAATTACCCAACTCATGAGTCAGGTTCTAATCCATAGTGAATAGAGATTTGATGGCACAAAAGCTGTCTATCTAATTGAAGTAAATTGGATCATTGCATTAAAAATGCTAAAGTAAATATTGCGGGAAAGTAGGATCACAATTTGAATTTAAATCAACTACCAATCAACAAGGAAACCAAATTGAATAAACAAGCAAGGTCTAGGGTGCACTATTGATGGGGAATCAACAGAATTGGAATTAATTAGGAAATAAAATTATTACTCACAAGCACAAATAACCATGGACGAGGTGGCACCCGATATTTTTCAACCACTTGGGTGCCTTTTTTCTCGGGTTTTCTCAAACCCAAGGTCCTACATAATTCATCCGCTATGGATTGGGTAAAAATTGAACTATCTCTAGTCTCAACTCTTTAGTGGGTGTATGAAAATGGGTTTTGGCTATCTCTAGCCCAACCCTACATAATCAAGACCCAATACCCACCATTGTTTTCTCACCCATATTCTATTTTCCTTTTTCAAGCAACAAAAGAATAAGTAAACACAACCCATATTTTCAACTATGTATAATTCAATTATAATTTGGAGAAAACAACATATTATACTAAATGAGTAATTATAAGATCAATCTAGCAACACTAAATCCAATTTATTCACAATCATGCACACACCTCTAGAAAAATATTTAGCCACTCATAGATGAAAAATACAAAATCATATTGATAAATAAATTCATAGAATTCATCATTAAGAGTAAATTGCAAGCTCAAATTTTTAAGAGTAAATTGCAAGCTCAAATTCTTTTCCTTCAATGGAGGTTTTTACCTTTGAGGAAGAAAAGCTAACTCTATTTTTCTCTCTCAACAAAATTAAAATTCGTTCAACACAATACAATTCAATCCTCTAATGAAAAGGAATGTCAAATTTCTTTTAGAAGAATGTACAAAAGTAGGTCAAAGATACTCTTCTTTTTCTATGTTGACAATTTTGCCCTTTGATGATAGCCTCACTTAGAGACACTGCTCAATGGGTGCCCATTCGCGGGGCGCCCGCTTATCGCAGAATCGAGCTACTGGATTTCTATAGCTCGACATTTCCACCTATAGCTGATTGGTGTTTACCCGCATTCCGCCGGTGCACTTTCAATGTTCTCACAGAAATTATCAAGGTTGGTCGATGTTTCTCACAGCAAACATGTGTCCTCTTTCTTCTAGTATTTTCATACTTTTGTTCAATTTATTTTCTCTCTTAAATTGAATGCTTGAAAAAACCAAAGAGAAAGAGCATAAAATCCTCCTAAATAACTTTAAAACCAAGCAAAAGTTTATGTTTAAAAGCCTAATGAGTTGGTAAATTTTCTCAACTCATCGCTGACCCAAATTGGCACAACTAAAGCAACCCTCCTTGCCCATGCAAAGATTCACCCGATGATTATTGCCACACTTAGAAACGTACTAAAAGTGTGGTTGTTGGAGACGTGACTCGGGAACTAGAGCCTCGATGTTCCACCTCTTCAATTTTTGCGATGCCTCGGAAGAAGGAGTACTTGCCGATGAGGGTGCAAGAGGTCTTCTACTACTGTGGACAACTAATACGCCCGACCTCTACCGAGAACATTCAAACCGCCTCGCGTCCATGCCCTTTTTAGTCTCCTCTATTTCTTCTGCCGCCTATTTGCCATGTGTGGATACAAGTCTCGGAGATGTCCATCTCATTGATAAGCATGATAGTTCTGCACTCCTTGACTACCATAAATCTGCACTCGCTCACGAACTTGGATCATGCGACGCCGCTCCGCAACTATTTCTCGGGAGGCATTTTTGATAGTTGAGTGAAATTTCTAACGCGTACCTCCCGCACACATGTCGCTCCGCCTCAAGTTCACAAACTCAACGCCTTAGATTCAAATACCTCATAATACTTCCTTATTAGAACATTAAGTACCCTTATTCCTACCTTGAAATTATTGATTTATCATTCAAATTATTCGAGGTGTTACACCTTCATCACCGTAGTTCTCATCCCTTTCTCAATTCATCTCTCAACTCACTTTAATGTGCATTTTCTCCCTCCTGACCGGAGCCGGTATCGTGAGTGGTCGCAACTACTAGAACTTTTGATTTGGCCTTAGCTATAGTGGTTCTAGAGTTTCATTTTCATCGCCGTAAATGTTATAGCTTTCCACTTAATAGTTGCATTTGACTCGCCTCGCATTTTGTTTCAATGCCCTTGGAAGTCACCCCTTCGGGCCCTCTTTTCCCGTTGTTTACCTACCGCTCTTTTTGAGGTATTGTACCTATGGATGAAATGTTATAGATCTGAACTCAAAAAATTACAAGCAAAATTTAAACTATAGTGTCAAATGGAGATTCCTTAGTACGACTCATACCATGGTGGTACCATTTCGTACTAAGAGTTGTGAGATTAAGTTCTGCATGTTCCTATGTCTAGGTGTTTCAAGATTTAATTCAATCATGACTCATGATGATACCAGTTTAGTGACACTAGCCATGGCTATTGTTCTACAAATGCTTTTTCCATTTGTTCGCACAGTGCTTGTTACAACTCGTGGTGAGATACCATGGTTCGTACATGCATCCCGTTAGTGGGGATTTTTGGGCAAATTCCAACAGACCATTGTACGAGTCGCGATGAGATACCATGAGTCATAGGATGACTCATGAAGCCTCACCCACAATAGTGTTCAACAAAGATTTTAAAACAAGTTTTGGGGGATTACCTTTACTTCACCCCCATATTAATATATATACAACAAGAACTCAACTACCCGCCTAATTCATAATTACCTCTCCATTAACATCCCATTCATAAGAATTTCAAAGTTAAAGAAAAATTGCAATCCATTTTTCTATCTATATCAACTAAAATGTTCTTCCCGATCATATTCCTCCATCATTACAATTGATGAATGGGAAATCAAGGCCAACAATTGGCCATAAATAGTGTTTAAAGAGGCAATTAGTCAACTTACTTTAAAGTGTATGCATGGTTGCCTTGTTGCTTAGGCTTTGGATTGAAAATCCACTTTGCCGTGAATTCGCTTGTGATTTTAAGGGATGATGAATTTAGGGAATGAGTTACATAGGGAGTATCATGTATCGGGGCGATTTCTGCGATGGATTAGTGTAGGATTAGTGTTTATGTGAGTTAGGGGTGTTTTAAAAATAATTTGGGTCGAGTCTGAGTCTCGTGGCTCGACTACGTAATCTCACCACGCCTCGTACATGAGTCGTGGCATGAACCTACCCGCCATCCCTCCAAGTGCGCTCGCAAGGAAATTTGTTGATTACCCGAGAACCTAACACTATCAATACAAATCATGATATGATACCATGATACAATGGCACGTATTGGAAGTCCCAAACTTAACATGGATTCATCATGATGGCTAGTACCACGACTGCATCCATGAAGGTATGGTTCATGATATTCAATCATTATGTGAGCTTCTGCAATTTGTCAAGGCATTTTCTTTAGTACGACTAGGACTATGAGACGTAACATCATGCCAAGATTCATACCATGGCTCATTGTCCTTGCCTACAATTTTCAGATTTTTCCATCGGGCTCACCCCGCACACTTCAACACATATGAGTTCTCAGAAGCCAAAGAAAAAGTATAAAAACAACACACTTGGGTTGCCTCTCCCAAGAAGCGCGTGGATTTAACATCAATGCTAGATGCGACTATCTTGATTACTCCAACTTTGTTAAGATACACCAACTCAATTATCTTTACCTCATCGACGGTTCCAAGGTACTACTTTACCCTTTGGTTGTTCATTTTGAACCTCTTTCCTTCACGATTCTCAAGCTCGATGGCTCCATAAGGGAGTATTTGCACCACACTATATGGTCCCATCCATCTAGACTTCAACTTGGCTAGAAGCAAGCAGAGTCTTAGAATTAAACAACAACCAAGTCACGCATTGAATTCCTCTTTTCAATCTTTCTAGCCATGGTACAGCTTTCATCCTTTTGTATATTGCCGCTCTTTCATATGATCTCGAGTTGAAATTCATCCAACTCATTCAAATTTTCTCCAACCTCAACATAGAGGCATCACTCCATTCCCAGATTCAACGTCTTGAGCGCCCACAACGCATCAGGCTCAAGCTCCATAGGCAAATGGCAAACTTTTCCAAACACAAGCCGATATGAAGAAGTACCAATAGGAGTTTTATATGTTGTAAGGATATGCCCATAATGCATCTTCTAACCTCAGACCATCTGTCAATTTATGTTAACCGTTGTTGCAATGACGGTCTTGATCTCCCGGTTGGAGATCTCTTATTTGTTCATTCGATTGAGGATGGTAAGGTGTATCCATTCTTTATGTTTCTTGGCCACCATATTTTGAGCGTAAAACTCCGAAAATGATTGCGTATGAGGAGTCAACAACATAATGGCTTTGGGAGTATCGAATTTGCAAAGATATTCTTTTCAAAATGTTGTGACACTCTTATCTTCATTGTTGGGGGAGTGCAACAATTTCCACTTCGATGCATAGTCTACAAGAATTCAAGATGTACTATCCCATATGAACTCACTAAGGGCCCTATGAAATCTAATGCCCCGTACGTCAAACAACTAACTTCTCCAAGATTGGGGTCGATTTATAATAATCAATTGATGATGCCACCAATACGTATGGTGTAATTTGGATACTACTCTTGTTACACCTTTTTTGGGTGTGGTTGTGGCAGTGTTTGAAGTTTCATGGATGGACGGGCATATTCAAAGACGTCTTCTCGCACTTTTCCGCAGCAGAAATGTGTCTTTTATTCGTCCGCACTCGTTTAGAGCTCTGTACCCGGCTTCAGATCTAGATTCTGGGCCGCTCAAGGTTTTGGGAGCATTTTTTTTATTTTAACAGTAGTTCAAGAATAATGTTGGTTGGCAAGTTTTATGAGATTCGTAATTATCTATTTCATTTGATTAGAAAGAGGTGGGCCTATTGAGTCGAGTAGATGTAGGTGCCCCACCACCCGCCCAATTGGATCGTGATAGAAACAAAGGAGCTTTGGCTAGATAAAAGGAAACGGAAAAGGAGCTTAATTACTCTCTAAGCAAGTAGTGAGTAGAAATTAGAGGAGAAGTAGCTGGATTTCAAATACATTAAAAGAGAACACGAGAAATGATGTGAAAGAACTTTAGGAATGATGCATCACAAATGGATGGTAAAGAAGTGGAGGATCTTCAGCTTATTTCGTGGATTACCACTTTCTAGTAGGGCTATCTTAAGTAGGAAGTGATTGAAAAAGAGGAAGGTGGTGTGCTTACACTGGCATAATAGTAAGTTTTTTCTGAGTATGTATGCAGTTGGAAATTTTTGATAAAGTCATCTGAAATATTCTAAGTCTTCTCTCTTTAATGTGGCGCTCACAATTTTTAAGTTTCATGCAATTTATGAATACTAAATTTATTTTTGAATATGAAATTAAAAAAGGTCCAAGGGTACTCTCTAATCTTTCCTCCTAACAAACATTTGCTTAGTATTTTCACATTTTGCTCTCCTGTATTTCATGTTTTGTAGATCCTTTTCTTAGGACTTATCTAAAATTTTATTAGTGGAATTTTTCTTTGTCTAATGCACCATATTTCATCATTTGTGATTTTCTTTTCTTTATTCAAACTTATGAATCTCTTTACATATTAGAGTGTAACCATCTTTTTCAAGAGAGTTTAGTTTTACCGGTTTAGTTATGTTGACTATCTATTTTGTTAATATGGTATCAGAATTATAAATAACACATATATGTTTTGTGATTCTCAAATTTTGGGTCCCTGTCATGTTGATGTATTAGAGTGTCTTCATAGGTTTTCAGAGTGACATGTCATCTCCAAATGATAGATAATAATATATTGCAGTAAAAATGTTCAAGTGATATATTAATTTTAATTACTCTCATTTTCAAAAGAATAATTTGTAAGTCATAATTTAGAATGCTAATATTAAGTCATAGCAGCGGGAAGTAGGTGTTACAGAGGAGAGAGTAAGTTGAAGTACGGAACCAAATTAAATAATTTTGTTAAGTTATCTCATATGATCTTGTTTTTTTTGTTATTCATTTTAGTTTCTATTCTTATTTCCTTCTAATGTCTTAGTTTTCAAATAATATGTCGTGTCTTAATTTCTTTAATTAAGACTAGCCGAATGCTCAACTTTGTGACTATTATAACTAAATTTTATTTGGATTTGAACATGGATTTAAGCGGGATAATTAAAATCATTTTTCGTAGACAACCTATCAATTGTCGAGAGATACATTTTCAAGGACATTGAATGCAAGGAAAGCACAGCGCTGACTCATGGAATTTGAATCAAGTTTATCAAGCAAAGACCATGATTGCTAAATTTGAGACTGTTTTTTTCTTTATTTTAGTAGGTACCGAATCAAGTCTAATGCTTCAACACTCTTCTTCTTCTTTCTTCTTTTTTTCATTTAGCCAAATTGAGAAGATATGAACTTTTCAAATGCATGTTTGTGTGTGCACTGAGTATCCTTCGATGAGTGTTCCGTTGACAACTGCTCATACTATTTCTTCTTCTATATACTTGAGGACAAGTAAATGTATGATCAAATTTTTTGGACATTGTTTATAGTAAATTTTTGACATATCCATATAGTTTTCACTTGTCAGCATTAGATTATCACCAAAAACAAAAAATAAGGTATGGCATTTTTTTCTATTTTTCGTAATAGTTAGGTGGTTTATTCTTAGTAATTAATAATGTAAGGATCCTATGTTTCTGTCATGATGTTTGGCTTTTACTTTGTGCCCTCCTCTCTAAAGGGGCATAATTTGATTCTTGGTTATAATACTCATGAGTAAATTTTTCCTGCATTTCCTTGATTTATGTTTATGTGTGTCGTTTCACCCTCTCTCACACACCTATTCGTACTATTTATGAGTCATAAAATTGTGGCTATTTAGCAGCACTCTTTTTAAATATTGCTATAAAAATTTTATCATTTTAATGTTTTCTATTTCAAAATGTTTTTCTTTTTGGGAATAGGACAAGAAGCACTTTCAAGAATACAAAACAACAAAATATTTTCAACAATGGATAATATTTGCAATACTTTATATGGCTCTTAACTGGATTATGTGAATTATGTGTTCATGATGCAAAGTGAAAATACGGTAACGTGATACATCTGGTTGATCATGTATATATGATGGTAGGTAAGAAATGAGCAAATAAGGCATATGCTTGGGTTTGATTTTGCAAGTGTATTAAAAGATATTGGTACAAGATATTTTAGTTCCAGATAAGTGTGAATATATAGGGTTCTATATTTATCGTCTTTTATCAAGAATGAAATTGTGTCTCCATGCTTGTGAGCTTATGATTATTCTAAAAAATTTGTTGTTACTTAGAGTCTCAAACATATGTGAATGCAAGATTAGATATAAACAAATGACAGCAAAATCTGTGTTGTTGGGTCTGCATACTATCTAGATATTATATAGAAAAGTCATGAAGAACAATCATGACTATAAAAATTGTACAAGAAGTAATACAAATTATACTATGTATATTTAACCTTATTTTAGTTCCTCACCAATAGTCTCTAAACACATTTAATTTAATTTTTAAAAAACAAAAAAAACCAAAATAAATAAAAAAATTAAAAAAATTAAAAAAATTTTATATATATATAATTTTTTTCAAGAGCCACAAAATATTTGTTTGCCGGTTAGTGGATCACCGCATTCCGTGCAAATCATTTCGTTTTCTTTTTTAATAAACTAATTTTTGTTCCATTTGTCTATGTATACAATAGGGAAAAATCTTTACACTTTTCTTCTATCTTGTGTGTGTGTGTATATATATATATATTATTTTTTTTCATTTTTTAGTTTAGATCTTTTATTTGCGTAATACCACAACAATGTACTCTGCACCTCCTACAAACTTCATCTATGTGTATATTAATTAAATATTAAAATTTAACTCTCTCTTATATTCATAAATATTTTATATTAGATAAAATAGTCATTTAATAATTTTATAAAATTAATTTTCTAAATTATAATTTTAAAATTTATTTAATATACAAATAGATAATCTTTTAGAAATTTGAGAATATATTTCTACTTTTAAAATTATTTTTTAATTAACTACAATGAAATATGTTTATAATGATCACTCTTGTTAATTTTAGTATATATGTAAATAGATATCAAAATTTTTAATTGTTTTCTTCTTTTTTTTTGGTAATTAGTAGGACTTTATTGATTCAAAATTTGAGAATTACAGCAAGACCGGTCTATACTCACTACCATTCTACTAGGCCTATACACCATAACTATTAAACTAAAACACTAGATTATGTTCTCATCCTTGGGCAGTCTTGTAGGGGTTCGCACACATATAATATAGGCCAAGCTTTGCCACATCCATTACATCTCGCTTCTCTTCTAAAATAATATGTGATTTCTCTCCATATAGCATATACAATCTCTCGAGCATAACAAATTTTTGAACAGATGAGTTCTTGGTGATTAGCCTTTGGTGTTGCTAAGGAGCCGCCAAGGTGATTATCCCATGTTCTTGGAGCATCATTCTTGCAAAACATCCATCGTATTTTACTCCACAGAGCTTAGCATACCACATTGCCCAAATAAGTGATCCCTAGACTCTACTTATTTATGATACAAGGGTAGTCTGGGTCCAATTGCATTCCCCATTTCAACACCCATCGTTTGCTACAATTACCAAGTAATAGTAGCCATGTAATAAATTTTTCTTTTTTTGGTCTTCTCATTATAGTACATAATTGCTTTCCATGGAATATTTGCACTTTGCGGTAGACTCGGTAGTAGATGTGTCCGGTTATGGTCTTACCTTTTCTCCTTCCTAGTTGCCGAATTACATTTCGTATCCAAATAATTTTCTTATCATCCAAGATGCTTGCTTTGGTACTTAGATACTATCCATCGATTGCCTTTTTATGTAGCAAAAGGATCCACTTGATCCATAACTTATCTTGTATGAAATATCCCTTAGAGAATTTGGCTAAAGTCATTTATTCCATAATGCGATGTTATTTAGATTGAGACCACTAATACATTTCGTAGAACATACTTTCTCCCATGCCACTAATGCTTTCTTTGTTATGGAGAAACTGCTAGACCATAGATAACTTCTACAATGAACATCTATAAGAGTTAACACTTTGGCAGAATAACAAAAAGATGAGCCTAACATGATCGATACCAAAGATGATCGATTGAATAAGCCGAGCTTTACCAAGATAATGATAAGGTCTTTGGCAAATTCTTGGATGTAATTATTATTGTGACTCTATGTACCAAAGGTTGTCATTGTATTAGAGATATCTTCTTGGCTTCCAAGGAACTCCAAGATACTTAAAAGGTAATGTGCCCGTAGTATAACCTAGAGCTGCATGATTCTTGTCGTTCAGAGCTAGAACACCACCAAAGTACATCGTACTCTTTTTCTCGATTAGCCTACAAAACTGTGGTTAATAAAAATAGTTGTTATCAGAACAGAACAGGCCACATCACCTCTAGTAAAAAGTTGGCAAGTCATCAAAGAAACATAAATGGCTTCCGATTCAATTTAGCACACACCTAGGATGATAGCGAAAGCTTTTATCCTCCTTCAAATCAAGTAGGAGTCTACTTAGATATTCCATCCCAATAGCAAAGATAAATGGGGACATGGGATCTCCTTTTTGCCTCAATTCTTTGCAACTAGAAAAGACTCGTAGGTTTACCATTAATACCGGATCTCCCGATCTTGTAACCGGCCGAAGATAGTGAAGTTGCAACTGTCTTTGTAGTTGAATTAAATCATGTCTAGCTTGTTTAATCCTCTAAGAAGTAAGTGAAACTCCTTTGTGTTGAGGTGCTTCAACATCGGCTTTAAAGCTTTTAGCTTATACCATATATTAGATAGTTTATTCCTTTTAGTAATATCTCTAGACCATACTTGCTCCACAATGGCTTAAAACGCTATGATCTCACTATATATTGAAAAATATGAAAGGAACTCTTGATATTCCACTTATTATTGTGTAAGGATAATAACATTGGTGAATGATCGATATGTGAGGAAGGTAATACTTAATCAAGACATGTCCTCATTCATCATCCATTCTCGGTTTCAAAGATCCTATCCAAATTTCGCTACACTCGCTTCCATCTTATTGTTTATTTGACCAAGTGTAATAATCTCCTTCAGAAAGCTCATTCAATAAAAGATCATTCATACAAAGCCTAAAATCTCTTATCGTAGCGATTGTCTATCTCGAGGATATAGTAAAGCATTAAAGTCCCCTCCTACTATCCATGGACTATTGATCCCTTGGCCAATATCTTTCAAAGCCGGTCACAAAGGTTTTCTCAATTCCATAGTATTACATCCATAGATATATGTGAATAAGCATTAAAAGTCATCATTCACTTCTTCATTAAACATTGTAGCAGTTGATCATCCTCTATAAGCTTTACAACAAAATAACATCTTTTATCCCAACATATCTAAATTCTTCTCTTAGCAAAGACATGCAGTTCATGACCCCAGCTTAGGTATGATATTAGATACAACCTACTTTTCTCTTTGTCGCTTTTTACCATTATTCTTCAACTAGACCAAATATATTTATTCTCTTTATTTGAAGCATTCTTCTCAACGTTTTTTGTTTATGCTTGTTATTCACCCCTCTTAGGTTCCACAAAGAACTAATATGTGGGATTATTCCTCCTTTGTCGAGGGTCTATATGTTTCAATCCTCTCATTATGGCTCTGGGACTCTTAAATCTTCTAGCACCAACACAGAAAATCATCTAAACTTAGCAAAGGTTGTGATATCTGATTCTCACTCGGTGTTAGCGCTTCATTGCCTTTTTCCTCCTCCTGCATTAAGTATTCATAAGCCACATTTAGAGTGATGTCCTGATTCTTCTACACTGCTGCATTTTTTGGGCACCCTAGCAAAGCCATTTGCTCTCCATTGCTTGGCTATCTTCTTAGAGGAACAAACCGTTTCATTATTTATAGCTTTAAAAGCACAAATATGCCAAATAGTCTGACATTTCTCATAAAACATGGGCCTCCAATCATACGTCACAATTCTCATAAAGTCCTTCCATGAGGATCCATCACAAGAACTTCATCCTAGCTTTCTAGTGATGTTTGGTCAATAAGCATCCTAACATAAGACACCCTAGTTTGTTTTGGTAAAAGGCACCTTGGCATGCATAGGAGTCCCATTGTGAACTAGCTATCCTACTGAGTGAATTATAGGTCCAACAATTCATAGGGAGCTTAGGAAATTTCACCCACAAAGGCATCTCACTAGGAAACTCCTTCGAAAGATCAAAAGTAGCAACCATTGTTTAATTTTCATAGGTTGATAGTTCAAGGTATAAGGTCTAGAATACAAAATCTCACGCATATCACTTTGGGACTAACATTTGATTATAAAGTATCCTTCCTCGTGCATATGGATCTGTGTGTGGCAATCATATTCCAAGTCTCAAAATAAACCTTTGCATCGCATTGTAGCCAGGGTTGTCACCTACAACATAAGCTATAAGGGCGCACTCTATTTCTTTATTTCTCTTGAAACCTCCTCCTTCTCTAATTGAATTACTACTTTGCCATCAATTACTTTAGAGGGATATAAGTCAAAGCCATTCCATTAATAGTCATTTATTTCGATGAAACATATTTGTCCAATTCCTCTACTCAGCTTGTTCCTTCTCCTTGGGTTCTTGTGGCACCGATGATCAAGCCCAATGGAATACAACACTAGCTCAATCCTCGAGCTATTAGCTTTCAAATACATTTCCTATACCTAGAGCATGAAGGCATCCTGCGGAGAATTCATAAATGAAGAAGCCCCCATCTGAGTTCCAATTGGGGTTTTAGCCTCCCTTCTCTCGATGCTCCATTTGAGTTATTCATCATTCCCAAACCACCGTTAGGCGAGTAGTAGGTAGTTTTCAGGGTCTCCTCTACCTCGAGTTGTCCTTTCGCTGTTTTTTTACCCTTCCCTTGCCATGGTACTCATCGGCACAAGCTTGATCAACATGCATCGCTATAGAGAGAGAAAGTTTTTAGAATTTTAATTGTTATTATTAATAAAATTAATTATTTTGCTAATATATTTTATTATAGAATGTCATTAACTTATATACAATATTAATATTTTTATTTAAAAATAATATTTATTTTATCTGAAAGTTTGATAGATTAAAAAAATAAAATATCACAATTCTAAGGAGATGAAAAGTAAGATAGGTTTATAACATAAGAATAAAATAGATATTTAAAGATCAATTTGGATACAAGAAGAGAAAAGATTTATTTCCATGTAATTGAAGAGAAGTTGATTTTGAAAATAAAGTTGAAATATAATTAATTTTCACCCTATAATAACATCATATACATTAAGATAAGTATTTTAATAGAATATTTACTTGCACATTTGAATATTGTACAAATTTATAATAGAATATACAAATAATTGTATTAATATTTAAAGGGTTATTATACCTATTCACACTTTTGAAAATAAATTTCCAAACCGAAACTTTAGTATTTTTTAAAGGTAATTTAAGATGTAAGATTTATTAACCCATATATTTAATTCATTTTGGATATAACTAATATTTTTAATCTCTTTGTTGAGGATATCATATTGTCTTATTAGTTAAGTAAATCTCTTTTAGAACTAATTTTTTTACAATACTAAAATATTTGTCTTGATTTTGGTATATCGAATACATGAACTAAAACAATCATACTATTTTCTTTTCAACTTCCATAACATTGTATAGAATTATATAAAATCACTTATTAGTTTCGTCTCGAAATTTATTCTATGCATACGAAAATTTAATCTATTCTCTAAAATATTCAAATACAAAATGTGGATAGTATATTATTTAAATTAGTTATTCAATTCAAAAGATTTGAATTTGACGCTAAGTATATTTAGAATAAGTATTGAAACATGTAAATCTTTTAATATTAATTATATAATTACATATAAAATTATAAGTTATTGCTTAGATAAATTAGAAAAATAATTTATGTAGTATAAATGAAAAATCTTATTATTGCTATTTGTGTTTTTAGATTAAAAAAATTGATTAACTTTTTTGTAAAAAAAAAGATAATGTTAAATTAAACTTGTAATGTTGGGCCCCGTAAATGAGTCTTCCTTATCTAGTCTAGTTTCTATTATGTAGAAGAGTCATGATAGGACAACCAAGGGTATAATAGTAATTTTAGATCTATTAAATAAGCAAATTAACCAACAACCATTTAATCTCGTTCCGTGGACCTCACTTCTCATTCAATTTTCTTCTTTTCTTAAATACACTACTTTCCTCATTTGCTATGTAATTTTAAAAATACCAAAAATAAGTTTGCTTTATATAGTGATTTTAACTATAAATTAAAATTTTTGATAATTTTATAATTCAAATGTACATAAAAATATAATATTTATATATAACAAAATTTTCATTAATTTCAAGAAAAAATTATTATATTTTTTATTGAGCTTTTTATTTATAAAAATATATTTTTCTAATTATATAAACCAATCAAGCTCATTTTTATTTGTAAATTAATAAAGTATGATATTTATATATAATAATTTTATTATTTCTTTGATACACATTATTTCATTTGTATTATTTATTTTCATATTAAGTAAAGAAGATAATATTTTTCTTAAAAAGAAGTCAGTTTATAAATATAATTTATATAGATTTATAATTAAATATTTAAAAAAACAAAAAAAACATGTAATTTAATTAAAATTAAAATTTTAAAATTTTAATCTGTTGCATTGAGTTACAATTTAGTATGATACGCTACACCATAGGTTACTTATCATTTATCCGACACGTGTGTATGTATGTTGAGAGTTTATGACGCGTGCGTAAAAGGGATTGAGGGGTGACCGCACGAGCATGTTGTCGAGCAGGAGAGGCCGGGCGCGCTAGGCGTCGCGCTACGCAAACCTGCCCCCGCGCTATGGCTAGCGCATCGCGCCCGTAGCCTGGCGTGATGGGCGCGCGCCACGCCCTACCCTACCGCCTCAATATATATGTAGTTAAGGTGAGTTCAAGGTTCATTTTAAAACATTTCTCGAGAAGACTTTTTTGCGCATTCCTTCTCCCTTCAACCTTTCGTCGGTTAATCGCAAAATTATGCCGTTGCACCGTTTTTGAAAGAAAATTCATCTTGGATATTGAGTTGCAGTCCTACAAGTAACATATATATGGAGTTATTTCTTGAAATCTAGCTCAAATTTTTGGAGTCCCGACAAGTAAAGTTGTAGAAATCACTTCTAATTGAGTCTTGACGCCTACAAGTGATAAGTAAGTATTTCTACCTTCTAAACTCTCTAGAATTTGTAAGCTTTTTGGCTGAATTGAACATGTTGTGACTTGTGGTCAAGCATTTGTAAATGAAGTCGCCTAGCCATATTTCCCTCGCCGAAGGACTACAATTTGAGAGTTATCTGCTCATGAACTACAAAAGAGGGTTAATTGAGCATAATTCAACGATTAAGGTATGTTAAGGCTTCTCTAGGCAAGTTATTCCCTCGTTGTTAGCCGACACGACCAATACTTTGAAGTAGCTTATGCTTATAATATTGTGGTTAGATGCTACAAGATGAATTAAGATTATAGCACGTATCCATACGGAAGGTTTATACTTGGTGTTGATTAAGCTGCGTGGGCTAACGAAGCATTTTCCGTTCAAATAATTATTTAAAGGAGACTAGTAATGTTTGGTCACATATTAAGGCCAAAGAGGTTTTAGGTTAATGTTAGCGTACTTTGCGAAGAAGGGCCTTAAGGCATAGTTTGGGCGATACAATGTTATGTTCGTCTATGTATATAATAAAGCTCGCTTACAAACCATTGGCATATCTTGATGCCTACAAGACTAGAATCATGATAGAATGTCCTTATCTTTCGCCCCGCTGGCACCCAAGGTTGCCAAACGAACCAAGTGGTAGCTTTCTAGGTGGACTACCTATCAAGAAGAACATAGCTTCTTTCCACTTACAACATAATAAATACAGGAGCCTAGACATCTCGTGATACAGATATAGGAGCCCGTGATGGCTCGTGATACGCTTATAAAAAGCCTAGATTGCTCAAATACGCTTATTAGGAGCCCGTATCTAATCGATACATTACCAGATCCCACGGCTCAAAAATGTAAACCACAAGAGCCCGTGAGAGATCAAGCATGTACCCTCCAAAAGCCGAGTATACCTTAATTACACCCTGACTACGGGCCTATAGTGGTACCGATAGGAAGAGTATGGATTTTTTGCACTTGCCGGGGCTCATTGGGGCCCAAAGGTAACACCGCAAAGTCTTTAAGACTAGACCAAAAACTAGTGAGTTGAGATATTTCGATGCCCCAAACTTTTGGGCTAAGTTTGGAAACCGGTTTCTAGATGTATGGATAGGTTCGAGCCTAATGAATTCTATGGATACTATGTGTTAATATCAATCCCCAAGTGTTAGAAGTGCAATGGATGCAAATTAAGTTCATATGAAAGCTTCTAGCACAAAGTTGAGTTGAGAGTCATCTTACCGATTGAGTTTTCGTACAAAGTTCTAGCAAGTAATAACTTCTAATCACTATAGATCCCATTTACAAAGTGTTTTTAGGTGAGTCAATATATCAAATTGAATCTCTTTAGTCTTTTTTCCAACGCATCCGACCTTGCATCAATCGAGTTCGGAGCAAAAAGTTATGAGCAATTTGGGGAAATCAGATCAAAGATCACAGTAACGATTCCTAGTGACTCGTTAAGTCACCTAACGACTCGTTAAGTGACCCGTTAAGTGTCCATAATTTCTGGAAAATTCAGTTTTAGAGGGTACTTCACGACTGGTCAAGTGATCCATTAAGTCACCTCACGAATCGTTATGACTCATTAAGTGGGGAAATTTCATGCAAATCCTGGCAAGACTTGGCGGATGCACTCACGCACCAGTGGGAGTGCACGACGAGCCGTGATATCCCTCGTGAGGACCGGCAATGTCCTTTCCCCGTGAAATTTTAAGGGTATTTTCATAAAATTCTATATTTATAACTTCTAAGCTACGTCGTTTTGAGTATTATTTGGGACGTTTTTAAGGGTTTGTTCCTTCCACCCTTAATTCTCTCAAGATACCCTCTCAAACCCTTCTTCCTCCTCTCTCTCAAGGTTCAAGGATTCTTTAAGAGATTATTCAAAGACTACAAGGTCAAGTTCAAGTGGGAGATTCTTCGAAGCAGGTATGTGAGTTTTTCAACAAGGATATTCTTCATCCTTGTGCCCTAAAATATTTTTATTAAAAACCTAGTTTCAATTATTCTAGAAAAGCATGACCTAGGCTTTCAATTGATGGATGATTTCTTCAATGTTTTCTTGAATTCTAAAACCCACTAGAATTATGAGCTAAGTTTGATTATAACTATTTGAATATTTTGAATTATGTGTTAGATGGTGAAAATGCATGATAATAGAAGGTTCTTCTGCGAAAAAGGCTTGAACGATTATTGTGGTTTTATTATTGTTCAATCAATTAAATCCATGACTCGCATCCATGTATGAAATATGTGAAGATTGTAAGAATTTCTTAATATTTAGAGTACACCATTTGCTAAATATGTCGAGATGAGATTAGAGTGTATGGACTTGATTAATTGAATGTAAAATATGTATTATCCTTGTGCTTTCGAGGGACTTGATTGGTTAAGAGGTAAATCTATAATAATGGCCTAATTATTGTATCTTTCTGATCAATTGAAGTGAACAGAAATGGGTCTTATGAAATAAAAATCTATGTTTCTTTATGAATTCGTTGTAAATGCTTAGCGTAGAAGTTACGCGCATGGATTTCCATAAACCTAAGAATGTGAAATAATGTATCTATGTAAAATGTAATTTGGACCTATGAACCATAAATGACTCTATGATACATGTTGAGTAATATGAATCTGAAACTTAATTGTTGTGGAAGTGTAATGCATGATGTGAATCTATAGATGTTCACTAAAGTAAGACGTTTGAAGAAATATTGATTTGGCACCGTGATGATATGAATTACTATGATAAAGCATGAGAATGATATGTACAACTAGTGGGCTTGTTGTTAGTTGAAAGTAGCCCTAATCCTTTCAAAATGAATGTTGTATGATAAAAACAGTGGATATTCAAGTTTCTGACTAGTTGTAGTAGCATAGACCAGATGTATAATGTAAAATCAGTACTCCTCATGTTCTAGTCAGCCAGGGACTCTCCATAGCCGAGAATGACTCTCTAGTTTAGTTGGGATCCTCCATAGCAGAGAGTGACTCCCTAGTTCAGTCGGGATCCTCCATAGCAAAGAGTGACTCCCTAGTTCAGTCGGGATCCTCCATAGCAGAGAGTGACTCTCTAGTTCAGTTGAGTTTCTCCCTAGTAGAGAATGACTCCCTTAGTTTAGCTGGGACTCTCCATAGTAGAGAATGACACTCTTAGTTATGTTATTAGCATGATTCATTTTCGTATAATTCAGATTTCAAATTATAACAGATTTAATATAATAAGAATTAGACTCAGTTACCAGTAGCGATCCAGTACAGTGTGTGATGTTCGTTTCAGATTCAGCTCTTATTTAATGTTCAAAACCTGACCCTTATATATGAGTTTGATGATGTTTCAGAATATGAGATCCAAGAGAAGGTTTCATGAATGTATATGTGTATGTGACTCATAAGAGGATTATTGCATGTTAAATCAGTTATGTTGATATACTTTGTTATATCCTTATCGTATATTTGTATATTTAGTTGTTTACGTTTTCCCGCATGCTCAGTACATTTCAAGTACTGACCGCATGCCTTTTTGTGCTATATCATTTCATGATATAGATTCAGGTCTCCAGACTCAGCCTCGTGGTTAGATATGCTTCATTCCCTCTCAGCTGCTAGTGGCGAGTCCTCATCTCCCGAGGACGTGATTTATGCTTATACTTTCTTTACATTTCAGTTTTCAGATTTTAGGAGTTAACTGGGGGTTTGTCCCACCAATTCATCATCTTAGTAGAAGGCTTTCAGACTTATCTAGATAGATTCAGCGTTATATCAAAGTGTTGTTACAATTGTTCTGATGATTCCTTATTAGACTCTTGCAGTTAGCTTCTGCTCATTTATGTAGATAGTTGTTTCTAGTGTTAAGTGATATTCTATGATTATGCCATGGTTCGACTTGGAGCTCTTCGGGGTTCCTTGTCCCGTGTTACAGCTAGTGTGTAAACTCGGGTCATGACAAACTTGGTATTAGAGCAAAGGTTTAGAGTGTCCTAAGGTATCTGAAAGCCGCGTTAAGTAGAGTCTTCTTCATGGGTGTGAAGTGCTCCACACTTATGTGAGAAGGCTACGAGACGTTTTAAGAATGTTCCCTTTTCTTCATGATTCTTATCGTGAGTAGAGTATGAAGCTCTAAACAGTTCCTTGCCTGACTCATGCTTTATGCGCTCACAGATAATGCCTCCTGGATGAGAAAATGGAAGGATAAATGATAATGACCGCCAACAGGTACCACCAGCCTTGGTGAACCCGATGGACGACCATTTTACTCTGCCGAGTTTTGGTCAACTCTTAATATGTTGGCACAGGCCGTGACCGCCCAGATTAATCCGCAAGCAATGGCTTGTATTCCCCAGAATGGGAATGTAGCGACGATAAGGGTGAGGGATTTTCTCCAAATGAACCCACCCTAGTTCTTGGGGACAAAGGTAGACGAGGACCCGTATGAGTTCTTGGAAGAAATTCAGAAGATTACCCACATCAACGGGGTGACGGGAATTGAAAGCGCAGACTTAGCCTCCTACAGCTAAAAGGAGTTGTTTATATATGGTTTTGTCAGTGGATGGATAGTCAAGGGATTGGAGCAGGCCCCATAGGTTGGGATGAATTTTTATACTATGTTCCTAGATAAGTTTTTGCCTAGAGAGTTGAGAGAGGCTAAGTCGGAAGAGTTCATCAACCTGAAATAGAATGACATGACAGTTCAAGAGTATGCGTTGGTATTTACCCGGTTATCCAAGTATGCCCCGGAGATGGTAGCGACTAGAGGGCCCGAGTAAGCAGGTTCGTGAATGGAGTGTCAGACTCCTTGATTAAAGAGTGCAGGACTGCCATGTTGCACAGGGATATAGACTTTTCACGATTGGTGATATTCGCACAACAAATGGAGGCGGAGCAGGTGAAGGAAAAGGAGAGAGAGGCCAAGAGGGCCAAGATAGGAGATTCAGAGTTCTCTTCCCAAGGACGAGTGGTGGACACCGCTCACTTTTCTAGCAGAAATCGACAGCCCCAGCATTTTCGACAGTCAGTGCTCCATACAAACCTAGAGTAAGGGAGATTACGTATCCTATGTGTACCAGTTGTGGGAAGCACCATTTGGGAGAATGTATGGCTGGATCGGATGTTTGTTTCTAGTGCGGTCAGTCGGGCCATAAGCATCGAGATTGCGTAGCGAAAAAGCGAGGCAAGAGTAGAATCTCAGCCATCTCTTCAGTAGCTCAGATAGCCCCTCCATTTCAGCAGGGTGCATCTTTTAGCCCGAGTGGCGGACGTCGTCAAAATCGCTCCTATGCCATAACAACACACCAGGATAAGGGCAAGTCGCCAATAGTGGCCACAGGTATGTTGTGACTCTTGCATAACTCTTTGTATGTTTCTAGCCCCAGAACCCTAGTATTAAATAAGGAGCTTGTGGTTGTTGTTGAGAAGAGGTTGTCGATGTGTGATGTGAATAGTTGTTAATGTAAGACTGGCTATGATGGTTAGAGGTGACAGGCGGAGCTACGAGTTAGTGAATTAGTCCCAACCTTGAGAAGTATTCAGGAGCCTTAGAATGGGCTTAAAGCTAAGGGGGAGATGGTAAGTATGTGAGCTTGGTCAGATCTTGGATTTGATAGTAGGGGAGTTCTAACCCTAACAGTCATGGTATGTCAACCCCTTCAGGTTCAGATAATTTCTATGGTAGTTCAGTTGAAGCTTAGTTATGCCCATCCCTATGTGCGGACTCCCAAAAGTTCTAGATAACCACTTCAGATAGCGATGCCGATCTTACTTTACGAATCCTTTAGGTTCATTTTCTTGTTATGATTTGTTATGTGTGTTAATTCATGTATCCTAGTATGATCCACTCGAACTCAGTCTCTAGAATATGCTTAGTAGCTCAGTAGACTCAAGTTATCTCATGTATGTGCTCAGTTTTAGATGTCATGAATGATTCGTGCTCATGAGACCTTTAGTTGATGTCAAATGAGATATTATGAATTCTAACCCTGTAACAGAATGTGATTTGAGAGAAAAGGCTCAATCTGCATCAGTTTAGTTCCAGTTAAAGGGGAAGAGTCCTTCTCAATGTTCTACCTAGTTCCATGTCAATTCCATGTCTTTCAGTCCCTCTCACGTCTTAGCATGCATGTATGATTCAGATATTTAGTTCAGCTATGTAAGATCAGCCGGAGTTAGATACTCCATCAGTTTCAGTTGTAAATGTTCAGTATTTGTGATATCAGTTCTTTCCCTAATTTTTTAGCATGTTTAGCCTACATTCGAGGACAAATATTTTCAAGGGGGAGATATTGTAACACCCCAAAAGTCTCTAAGACTAGACCCAAAACTAGTGATTTGAGATATTTCTATTACACCCCATAAGATTCCCGGCACATAGATGGCCTATTCGCGTGTTGGTTAAAAGTATTTGAAAGCCATACATGCTAGAAAAAGGCCCGGGGAAAGATCGAACAAGCGCCAAGTCGGCGCGTCACAAGGCAAAATGCGACTTATAAATCGCATTCCAGGAATGCGACTTATAAATCGCATTCCCTGAATGCGACTTATAAG
>JACEIK010001613.1:240859-251397 GCA_018107945.1 Datura stramonium | reverse complement strand
CACTCAAGTTCATATAATTACAAGAAAACATAATTAAAGTAACATACTTACAAGAATTGGTAGAAGAGAAGATGAAATTTAAGAACCCTAGGTGAGTTCTGCCACTTCTCTCTTCATTCTTTGGTAGTTTTTCAGAAATATTACGTGACAAAATATTTTTAGGAGCTAAGGGACCTATTTATAGTAAATGAAAGGTGTATACAATTATGCCCGGCATGGAATAGCTCTGTGGCACGGAGGTGGTCGCGTCAATTTACCTCCGTGACACGGAGGAATCGCGGAAGCAATCTGGAATTTGCATAAAACACACGCCAGGCAGTCCCTTGCCGCGATGGCAGCGTGGCACACTGCTTGTGCAGCGCGTTAGGGGTCGTGACACGCCCTTGTCGCGCAGCCTGGCCTGTCGTGGCACGTTGTTGTCGCGCAGGTGGGCTGTTTCGCATGTCCTCCTTGCCGACTTTCGCATTTTGCTTCCGATTCCATCACTCCACTTCACCAAATCATATATTAGTTCCTCAAATTCATTTTAAACCTACAAAAATAAGAACTAATCATGTTGGTTAGTATATATATTCACATTTACATAAAATTACATGAGAATGTATATAAATAAGTAGATAAACAAAACGAAAACTAAGTTATAAAGTATCACTTGGGCATGCCATTTTGCCCAAGATCACTCTCCATAGCCTCCGGCGAACCTCCATAACTTCCGGCATACCCCTTGTCCATCAACTTCACGTCATCATCTTCCCCTTCTCCCATTATTTTAAGGCCATCACACCGTCAAGCTCGCCACTTCCATGCCTCTTCTCTCTTCTTCTTAGAAAAGCACCTCAGACTCGCCCCTATACTTCTCCATCTTCATCTTCTCCGAAAAACACCACTAAACAAACCACCCCCGCACTGCCAATATCTGATCGATTCGACCCCCGAATGGCGCCATTAACTTTATTCTTGCCGGACTTTGGAGACTCTAAGTATCTAAGTAGATTCATAAATCTATATCTAGTTTGGTCCTTTTTACACATTATGGTTACTGTTTCTTACTCGCAAGACCTCTCATAGCAGGATTTCGATTCAATTTATGTATCTATTTTTAATTTATGCCTAAAATTGTGTGTTATTGCTCCACCATGCTCGTAAATCCTTCGAGTATAGAAGCTCTATTTGTTTAAGAACTTGTTTATTGTTATATCTCTTGTATGTCTTCATTCCTATATTTTCTATATGTCCTCCGTGGATGTACTCATATTCAACATGCCTGAGATTATATGGGGCTTAAGTTATTAACTTGTCTGGGTTTTGTGAATTTTGTCTGTTGTTCCCCAATTTTTGTTCAAAAAACTGTGAAATATTGTCAATCTCGCATTCCTTCTCTAATTTAATTCGTGATGGTTTCATATTATTATATATGTATTTTTTCTCCTTAAAACTCATCCCTGGCAACCGGTTAACCAAGATATTATACTTGGTGCAATACATGATAGGTTTATTACTCTAATGTTTTGTAAGTTTAACATGATTTGCCCTAAATTGTTTCTGCTTATTCCATTCAAGAGTAGTCTGGTATGATTCAAGTTTTCTTTTCAGTCACTTTTCCTGACCCGTTACTTCACAACTTCGTATGTGACTTAAAATGATAACTGATTCTTCTTGTCTCATGCAGCCTTAAAGAACTCTATTTAATAAATTTATGATTGATTCTGTACTCGTTTTGACCTTTATTCCTATTCATAATTTAAATTACTTTCCATATGTAGACGGAATAGGCTCTGACCTTATCATTATAAAAGATATGATTTTGTTTAAATAAATTTGTGGTTGATTTTCTCTTCTATTTGGTCCAATATAGTAAAGATTGTTTAGTTTAGGAACATTCTGATTTGATTTCATCATTTAAGGAAAATTTACATTTGATTGATTCATTAATATCCACCCTTTCTAATTGGGATGACTTTCACAAATTACTTGGTAATGTTTTTTATATATTTAAGCTTTCGTTAATTAAGAAAAAGATTTTCTCTGTTTGACTTTTCATTTCCCCCTTATTATATGATAGCTCAATACTTAATCAATTTGGTTAATCCTTGGTTGCCTATATACTGATTGATTTTGATTATGCTCGAAAAAGGAAAAGAATTCCTTTAATTGATTTTCTGAATATCTCCCGTTCCTTTAACATTTACTCTCTTACTTAGTAGCTATATAAAAAATGCCCTTCTCCTCTCTTTTAAAGAGAAGAACAGGACTGGCTCTTAGAGAATACAAAAAATTTATCTTTTCTTTTAACATTCTGACATGACTTTACTTTCTAGTAATATCTACTGAGCAACTACCCTGTCTTTTATTTTTTGCAGCTACACTAAGCAATCCTCTATTATTTCTGCTCTCCTCTAATCCCTCCTCAATACAAGCACTGCTCGGAATCCTTGAGATTCCTGTGATGTTGATGTATTGAGGTTTTGGATGTCAATCTGTGATAAGATACTACGTGAAAATTACTGATACTTGTCATTTGTTCACTGGAATTACGGTTATTGCCGTTTAACCGGTCAGCTTACTTCTTTGTGTTGCCTTCGTATAACAATATTTTAACTGGCTACTTGCATCATGTTCTATTAAATATGAATTCTTTTAGTACCTTGATATGTTCTTTATATGTTTATGATTCCGTGCATACTCATATGTATCCAAAATTTGTCATTTGCTTTTCGTATGCTTGACTAAGTACTTTTCAAAACTAAATAAATTATGACTCCTTGAGTTCAAAATGGATATGCTTGTACGCGTATACTTGTTGTACCATTTTATTAACAAGTTCCTCTTGAATGGGAATGAAGAGTTGTCGGGATAAGATGGGGCTTAGGATTTATTTATTGTAATTTATTTATTTATTTCCTTTTTATCAGTTGTAAATTATAATAAACATTAATAACAGTGAAAAAGGGTTTATGGGGGCAGGGATTGTATGTTTTTTTTCGTATCGTCTTAATTAGAAATCATGTCTGTAGGAATTTAAATGACTCGACTGAAAGCATAATAGAAATCATGCCTATAGAAATTCGATTGGTAGCTACCATTAAAAGTCATGCCTATGTGTAATATATTTTAGCAATCATCCGATATTATAGGATGTGCTCATAGGTATCTACATGATAATTCTCAATCTATAAGCCAAAAGCATGCTAAAAGAATCTCGCGTCTGTTTGAACTTATGAAAAAAAATTCATGTTGTCATTTGTACTACCATTTTTTAAATTCCCTTCTTCTTGTAAATCATGTCTATATGAATTTTATATTTGATTATCAAACAAACACATTCATCATATTCTGCATGCCTTTAGACTTAACCAGCTTGAAGTTAATAACATTAGTTGGTCTGATATAGATATTTAGTTACCATGCCTATAGGACTTAAATTGGATTTAGGTTGGAGCATATTCAAGATATTACTCCATGCCTTAACATATATCTATTTGTAGTGCTACGTATTTAAATCTGATCAATCTTAGTAAAAACATGCCCATATGATCTATTTATACTTGTTTAGAAAACATGCTCATAGGACTTCTTCTCATCATGCTTATAAGATTGGGGCTTATTTGAGACTCATATTTGCTACTTGTTTTAATTATTATCTGCTTGTTTGACGTTCATCACTCTTAAAAGCCTTAAGAAATTTTAGATCCCAAAACCAAATCTGGTAGTCCACTGCCTCCTGGACATTAGGCTTGGGACGAGTAGGTGCATGCTAGGGCGTTAGCATTTTATTTAGAACTCTGTTAGGATTAATAATTAATTAGGTGGGTAGTTGGGATATGATTGTCTATGCTCGCTGAATAATACGAGCAATCTTAAATGATTGCGAAGTATTATTTTAGTTGCACAGGGTGATCCCGTTAGGTTAACCACCACCCCCCTTTTTATATGCAGAACTATATCTAACCTCATTTCCTTCAGAGATTCGTAGGCGCCTCTTTGAGGTTCGGCCCAATCCTTAAAATTCTTAGCTGTTTGTTTTGTTATTTTTCAGTATTATTATTTGTTTGCCATATAATTCATTAGAACAATAATNATATAATTCATTAGAACAATAATAACTTCCTTCCCTATATATTGTCTTAATCTTTCATTTCTCACTTGTTTGAATTATTTGTTTTTCATTTAATTCATATAAATTATTATAAGTCTTTATAAATATTATTGAAAATTAGTTTAAAATATTCTTTTATTTGTTTATCATTTTGTTTTCAACCACTTAGTTATTTTTAGGCTTAATAATTCATCGACCTTTGTTGCTCGCTAATTCTCCCACACTAATGAATTCTGCCAGGAACCACATTTGTGAACCTCGAAAGGTGTCTAACCTCTTCCATTTGAGGTAATTTGAACTCTTGCCCGATTCTGATGACCTAGGCTAGTTAATTAGAATTATTTATGTAATTAGTTCAGTACGGTGTCCCAACGCACCATAATTCGTTAGGTGACGACTCTTCATTTATAATCCTCAAGAGTTGTCATATGTCCTGACCCGCTTTTCACGAGAAAAATAGGGCGCGACAGCATGGCAACTCTGCTGGGAAATTTAGATTCAAATCATAGCGATTTTATTTTTATGTGGGGATTTTGATTTATTTATTTATTAATTTGGAGAAAACTTCTTCCCTTTATGGTAAATGATCTTATTTTTCTTACGTGTTTATTTTCATAATTAAATATTTTTTTTACCAAATATATTCTCTTTTTCTTATTTACCTGATTTGCTTCCATGATTAATTCTTTTCTCTATACCTTCTATTTGTTTTTTTATAACTTACCATATTTAATCCCTTTCCTTTTTCCCACTTATTTGTTTCCTTGTTTAATTGATTAATTTCCTCATATATGCTTCATTATTTATTATTTAAGCACGAAGTCACTAACGATTTTCTTTCTTCTTTTTTTCATTTATTTACACTGTCTCATTTTTTTATGTATAATTTGTAATCATTATCTTAATTATTTGGCTAATTGTTAACTGCTTTCCTAAATTGTCATTCTGCTCATATTTTCCCCACTTGGGAACCTCTCACTGTCACACTTGATAACTGTTGTGTGGTTTCATGGTCGTTCACTATTAAGACACCCTCTTAGGAATGCCTCAAGATTTGATCGATCAGCGGTGCATCGAAGGTCATGAGCTTTCTCACTCTCAAGTTGTCCCCGCTTGGGGGAATCGTGTCATACCCACTCTTCTTCTTAAATCTTGATTGTGTACGCCTTTAATAAGGAATACACCTCATATCAAATCTAGGAAATCGCGACACCCACGGCGCGTCAAGACTAATAGTTAAATCTTCCCTTGAGTCTTAAGAGATTTTTGAATCTTGAAAAAGAAGCCTGCATAATTTAGGTGAATTTGGAGAGATATATGTCTAATTGGATATTTGTTAGCCTTTTAAGTTTAGTTTGTTTCCTTCTGTGTGTACTCCTTTCCTTATTCATGTTATTTATTTCCTTGTCTAAATTATTATATTTTTTTCCATGTTTAACCCTTTTTTCCTTATTCCATTATTTGTTTACTTATTTAAATTATTTAATACATGTATAATCCCCTCCATATTTTCCTCATATGTTTTTTTGTTTAATGTTATTATTTCATGTTTAATCATTTTTCTCTTTATGTGACATAACTTATGACATATTTATTCCTTATCTTCTTTATTTCTTTTTGTCGCTTTAATACTTATTGCTTCCCTTAACTGCTTATTATGTTATCCTTTTATTTATATGCTAATTTTTATCATTTTGTATAACTGTCACCTCGCTCATACTTCTCCCTACTTGAAAAATTCTCACTATCACACCTATACACGCGAGTTGTGCTTTGCACTTCTCCAAAATTCTTTCAAAAACCTATTTAGAGAGCTGGCATAAACGTGGGGTGAATGGATAGTTTTACTACCATGAGACTACATGCCTTCTCGCATAAGAAAACCTTTCAGTCCGTGTCTATCCAACTCTAAGAAATTTATGTTAAGTCATGCATGCATTATCCCTAGGAGGTCTCAATATCTTTGGGGTATTGAGGCCATTAATTTGACTTTGCCCAAGTCCAAAGAGATTTACAATCTCGAAAAGGACATTGTCATGTCTATTTGCATTTTTTTTGAGAGGTCGGTATGCCTAAAAATATAGACTATTTTCTCCTTAGGTGGGAAGGGTAAAACTAACATTTTATGATGCAAGTTGTTAAGGACCAAGTTGGGAAGAAGCTAAAAGAAGGAAGAGCATTTCCATTTAAACTATAATTTTTTATTTTTGTAATTTTTATTCTTTTAATATTTCATTATGTAAAATAAAGCAATTTACTTTTGTACTTGGAATTTTAGTGGAGCAAATGGAATGATACATTATAGCATATTTGTCACTCAAAATACGCTAGGCCTACCTCTGGCACAAAGGAGGCCCCCAAATTAGGAAACGTATTAATGTGTTTATCTCTTTTAATCTGTAATTTACAACATGTTATGTTCGAGTTTCTTTACTGATTTTATTTTCTATTTATTGTTTATCTTGATTATCCCCCTTTCTAAGGTTGATTTGTGCATCACTCCCCATACCTTTCTCCTAGTCGGTTCACCAAAGTAAGAAGGAAACTAAATGACAGTAACAGTTCTGCAGACAGAATTGAAACGACCGTTCCAAGAGATTCCACAGAGAGTTCAGAGAGGAGGTATCCACCTGAGTATAATGACATGGTACTAAGGATGGAACATAGGATTTTAGAACTTCAAGGAGAACTATCCCAAGTTCGTAATGCAACCAACCTGTCAATCCCACTGGAAACTTTGTTGGAACCACAAACTGAGGTCCATGCCCCCACCAAGCCTCATTTCTCTTTTACAAGTCTTCCTCTGTCATTCCATTATGTCTCATATCCTCAAAATAATTCTAGTCATATCTACTCGCTTCCTAAAAATTATATATAATATCCACATAATGCTTATGAAACTCCATCAAATATACATCAGAATCAAGCCACTTCACAAAGACCACCCACCATATATTATATTTATTACATACCTCCCACATCTACATCCAATATGGCTAACGCCCATGCTCCTAGAAATCATACCTTAAACCCCATTTTCATTGATACTGCTCCACTCACTCATGACCTAGGAGAATCTGAACTCTCCGAAAAAGATAGGTTAATACAGACTATGGATGAGGAACTCAAGAAGATAAACAACTTAATACAAAATATTGAAGGGACCAAGGGGATAGAAGGTCTAAATTATGAAAACCTATGCATACATCCTGATGTCGAGCTACCAGTAGGGTACAAACCTCCAAAGTTCAAAATGTTCACTGGCACTAGTGATCCGAAAGCCCACTTAAAGATGTATTGCGATAAGCTGATTGGAGTAGGAAGAGATGAAAAAATCTAAATGAAGTTGTTCATGAGAAGTTTTACTGGAGATACCCTCAGTCGGTACTAAAACAAAATTCGAGAAAATGGATATATTGGACTGATATGGCTACAGCTTTCGTAGAGCGGTTCGGTTTCAATACAGAGAATGCACTGGATTTGCACTACATTCAGAACTTGAAGAGAAATCCTACAGAAATATTCAGGGGATATGCCACCCGTTGGAGGTCCGAGGCCGCCGGAGAGGGACCTCCAATGAAGGAGGTACAAATGAAGGATATCTTTATGCGGAATTTGGACCCACAAGTATATGATAGGTTGATGCTGGTTAGTGAGAAGAGCTTCGCCGAAATCATCAAATTAGGCTAAAAGATTGAGGACGGTATCAAGAATGGTACCATTATCGATTAGGGAGCATTGCAAGCAACTAGGAAGATTTCACAGCCTGGTAGGACCACTGAGAACAAGAACATGAAAGAGGTGAATGTCGTATCGCCAATAGAACGACTAAAAACTCCTTGGAGCTATCAAGCACCTCCACTCCCATATCAAGTGCCTCCATTTCAATCTCCCGCACCAATATACAATCACCCAATGCCATTCTACAACACTACTACTTATCCTGTTCATAATGCACAACCTACATATTTTCAGTTTCCTCAGCCTACACTTCAAAGACCACCATTTTATATAAATCCATAGAATCAACAATTTCACAAGCCCGCGGGACTCCGATAAAATTCATCCAAGCAGTATACTCCTTTGGATGAGCCTATAACCCAATTGTATGAGAGATTAAAGGTTGCCGGCTATATCACTCCAATTTCCACAATACTGATAAGTACACATGCAAAATGGCTCGATCATACTAAGATTTGTGACTATCATTCAAGGATGAGAGGGCACACCACAAAAGAACGTCGATCTTTGAAATATAGGATTCAAGAATTGATTGATGCCAAGGTGATACATTCGAGATGAAAGTTGATGACCACTAAGGATATTGAAGTTGAAAGCTATCTTCAGTTTAATTTATTCCCTCATTTGAAGTTTTTTACTACTTGTACTCTGAGCTACGTTGGACCTGATTCCCGTTTAAAAGGGATACGTAGGTTCCCTTATGGGGTTCAGTCTATATCTTAATAAAATTTCCTTTTCCCTTTCTGAGTACCAACTGGGGCAGAATTTTTAAGAGGACCTCAAAAATTTCATAGATCAAGCTTTTCTACAGAACTGGGGCAGAATTTTTGAGAGGATCTCAAAAATTCCATGGATCAATCTTTTTTACAAAATTGGGCCAGATTTTTTAGGGGACCTTAAAAATTTACAACGTCACGTCATTTGCAAAAAAGTCTACGTCATGGTCTATACTAGGGCAGAAATTTTGAGATCCTTCTCAAAATTTCATTAGGATTAAGTCAAAGACAAGGGATTGATTCTCCAAAAGGACATCTATGGAAAGACGTGACATCCAGTCTGATCACAAATTTGAAGCTCATGAGATCGGGATAGCAACGGACGAATAGAGGCACAAATCAACCTTTCCCCTTTTAAACTTATGATTTTTCTTTGAGCACATGAGCGACAGGTACTAATTCATATCATCAGGATTTATGAAGGTGTCTGCTATCAATGGTAAAGCTAAACTACTTAGAGCTTATCCATGAACAGGTTAAGCACTACCCTCTTAGTAAGTTACTCGAAGCTGAACACTATTTTATTTAGAGCTAAGTATTGTTATTTTGATTTCTCTTTGGGTTAAGAATTACCCTCCGATTTTTTAAGGGCTAAGCATTGTCCTAAGGGTTAAGAACTACGCTCAATTTTTATGAGCTAAGCACTACCCTCTAATTTTGTAAGGGCTAAGCATTGTCCTATGGGTTAAGCGCTACCCTAATTTTTTATGGACTAAGCACTGCCCCTATGGGTTAAGCACTACCCTCTAATTTTTTTTAAGGGCTAAGTATTGTCCTATGGGTTAAGCACTACCCTAATTTTTTATGGGCTAAGCACTACCTCCGATTTTTATGGGCTAAGCACTGCTCTATGGGTTAAGCACTGCCCTCCGATTTTTTAAGGGCTGAGTATTGTCCTATGGGTTAAGAACTACCCTAAATTTTTAAGGGCTAAGCATTGCCCTATGGGTTAAGCACTACCCTCCAATAATTTAGGCTAAGCATTGCCTTCTAAATTTTGATTGGGTTAAGCACTACTTTCTCAAAATTTATTCGAGCTAATCATTATATTTGCAAAATAATACCTTATGCTTATTGACTAATCATTTTTATTCAGTATTTTAAAGTTTTAAGGCTACTATTGTGTTATTTCAAGTTACTCCCGTGATATTAAATCAAGTCACTACCATGCTACTTTTAAGCTTTCAAGCTACTTCCAAGCTACTATCGCATTTTAAGCCGTTATTTTACTTCTGAGCTACTATTATTGTGCTACATTTACCATTCCTTTGATTTCTGAATGGGTTAAGAATCATCCTCCAAATTCTAACGGCTAAGCATAGTCCTACTGTTTTTTACGTTGTTCGAGTTAAGCATTACCCTGTTAAAAATTATCCAAGCTACACTTTATTTTCATAAAATATACACATTATTTTAATTTGCTCCGCCTGTCACTATATATTTATTTACTTTCAAGCTCAATCGCTTTCTATCACATATTGCTTAGAAGCAATTTTCGCTTTCGTCTCGCCTTTCAATCTTTTACCTTCCAAATTAGCGTCCATTCTGATATTATCACATTTTGATATGAAAGTAACAATTTCTTCCTGCTCTTTCATCTCTCTATTATTATCATTTCATACACCTTTTGTTCCTTATTCAAGCCCCATATTATCAATTTTCTTTAGGGATCTCGTTCATCCCTAAATCTAGAACTACATGCGGCCTGATTCTCGTGAAACCCGAGATATGTAGGCGACTTGAAACTAAAGTCTCGTCCACAACATATTTACAACTTTATATTTAACTGAAGTCTCTCCCCACTGAGATTGTTCCCTCCGTTGGACAAAATTGGCCACTAAGTCAACGTTCTTTGCTCAATAATTCATTCTTTATTCCCAACCAAAGAAGGGGCAGTTGTTAAAACTCAATTTTGACCTATCTAT
>JACEIK010001613.1:228977-240769 GCA_018107945.1 Datura stramonium | reverse complement strand
AAATTATTTTCATGTCACACCTTGTGAGGTATGACTGGCACCTGGTGCCCTACTGGTCTGAGCTAACCTGACTAAAGTGGGGCACTGTTTGACACTTAATTCAAGAAAAAAATGGGTTATATCTCGGCTGTAAGTACAGCCCCTGGCCGACAAGGAAACCTGTAAAAGAAGACAGTTGACCACAATAATGCCATAATAGGGATCCTATGCGGGCCGACAAGGCCACCATGTTGTCTAGTTATAACTGAAAAGTAAATTAGGAATTAAACTATACTATGACCGACAAGGCCGCCAACTAATAACTAAACAAGGCCCCACACAGCCAACACAGGAAATAAAGCATACATAGGCCCCACACGGCCAATAGCAACTAACCATAGGGAATGTACAACAGTCCGCAAGCCTATAGGAGTGATATAATGGTCGAGACAGGGCACCGACCTACCCATAAATTGTACATCAAAAGTACCAACCTCTACTAGCTTTCAACTCCGGAGTGAAGGAGCTGAATAAACTATTGATTCCAGCTGGAGGCTAGGAACATCCCGAACCACGTTTATCCATACCTGCAGGCAAGTAATGCAGCACCCCGGGTGGGCATCAGTACAACATGTACCGAATATGTAAAGAAGAAAGATAATAACTGACTGAAAACTAGTAAAACTATAGTAATTAAAGGAAGAGAGTAAGGATTTAACCTGAATACCTTCACGGTCTGAATTATTTAAACAACAAGTCTATATAACCAAACAAGAACCTAACCGGTCCCCCATAAGCCTGAAAGGTACAAATAACACAGAGAACCTACCTGGGCCCCTATAAGCCCCGGCAAGTAAAAACAAAGTCCACTCCTACTACTTGAGTACTAAAGATGGTGTGTACACTGTAACTCGGGATGGCCCTCGTAGCATTAATCTGGTGAAACTCATTACGGCCGTCACGGACTCAATCTGATGGAACTCAATATGGCCCTCGCGGCCTCAGCAAATGGAACTCATTACGGCCCTCGCGGACTCAATAAATAGAACTCAAATGGCCCTCGTGGCCTCAGTAAATAGAACTCTATATGGAATAACATCTAAGTACTCTACATCGAGGTAAGACCATTCTAGCTAGATCAACTCGGACAAGAATTACTTTTTTGACACCATAGGCTCAATTCAGTTTATAACAACTAACACCAATAGGTTTAATCTGAAGTTCTATAGACACCAGGGTCATACTAACTTCACAACGAACATAACTTGCCGAAGGGATAGTCTTACATACCTGGATTGCTGATTTCTGATTAACTAGAGAGTTTCAATTCATATTTGTTCAATAGCCCTTTACAGTTGCAATCTGTACTGGGAGAGAATGAGACTAGTTTAATACTCAATTTGGAAAAAAAGGATAACTTTTAATAACAATTTCAACTATATTTCAACTTGACATAATACGATCGAAAACTTATAATTTCTCGAGTTCAGAAGGGAGAAGTGCCTACTTGAAGCTTGTGATCGTATAGAAATTAGTTTGAGCAATTGTAACAACTTTTTGCTTGGGGGCTATGATTTGTCGAGGTAATTTAGCGAAACTAACTTTGTAGCAATGCTCACTGCCAGTGCAAGACTCATACCCGAAGTTAATTTGAATTGAGACGGCATTTGATAGCATAATCGGATGAAAACTCACTAATCTCTACGTTCTCTCTCAAGTCTGGCGGTAGGAATTATTTGAAATGTGATTTCAATTGAAAGGTGGGGCCTTATATATATATATTATGGCGGTGGCGAGGGAGCGCGCCTGCTTGCCCATCACGCCAACCTCCCTGCGCGTCGTGCCTCTCATTTCTGGGGCAACCACAGGCGCGTCGTCTTAGCTACTGTACGCGTCGGTCTTATTCGTTCCCATTTTTTAGGCTTTTCCATATGCAACAAACTCTTCTTACCTATCACAACTCACACATGCGGCTACTAAACATTAATGTTTTTACGAAGGGTGTAACATCCTCCCCCTTAGGAACATGCGTCCTCGAATGTCTACTTTAACTCACAGTTTAACTCTCCTAGCTACTGTGCGGAAAAATTTCGGCGAGTCTCCCTAACGGGACTCTTGAAATCATGGCTCTGGAAAGTCTAATACAGATATATCATGACACTATAACAACTCTTTCACAACAAAATGACAGTCAAGTTTGAATAGTCTAAGTAACATGGATCCTAGAGCGACAGGCGAGATCAACGACTTCACTTAAGCTATGCTTAGTGCAATCCTAGAACAGCGAGGATATACGGATCTCATGTCTTCCTCGGCTTCCCAGGTCATCTCTTCTCTATTCCTATTTCTCCACAATACCTTGGAGACATCTTTAGTCCTCAACCTGCGAACCTACCAATCTAATATGGCCACGGAAACCTCCGTGATGGCTAACTCCTCATTAACGGGGCGTCCTTAAGCGGTACAAGGCAGGACCCGGATCCCTATACATTTCTGTAACATTGATACATGAAATACCGGGTGAACAGATTCACCAGAGAGAGAAAGTTTATGTCCGATGTGCAGAAATTCTTCAAAGGATGAGCCCTACTTATTACGCGTATGTGTTGATGGGGTTATTCGTAGATGCATGCCGAAGTAGAATCTTTGAGTATATTAGAGGCACCATTCATCCCCTGTTGGAGGCCACCACAGGATCCGCACAGCCACAAATTCGACAATGTGGGTACTATTGGCCAACCATTCACCAGGATACACGATTTTGCAAAGGCATGTGATGCATGTCCAAAGACAAGGAGGCATATCACGGAAGCATGACTTCCTCTTAAGCCTATCCTCGTTATTGAGCTATTTGATGTATGGGGCATGATTCATGGGCCCATTTATGAGCTCA
The DNA here is from genome assembly GCA_018107945.1 of Datura stramonium. Lineage (NCBI taxonomy): Eukaryota > Viridiplantae > Streptophyta > Magnoliopsida > Solanales > Solanaceae > Datura > Datura stramonium. The sequence goes on along the minus strand of JACEIK010001613.1, from coordinate 237,897 downwards.
AACGGGATGAGGTATACTTGTCGTTGTTGACTACGTTTCACAATGTGGGTACTATTGGCCAACCATTCACCAGGATGCACACGATTTTGCAAAGGCATGTGATGCATGTCAAAGACAAGGAGGCATATCACGGAGGCACGAGCTTCCTCTTAAGCCTATCCTCGTTATTGAGCTATTTGATGTATGGGGCATTGATTTCATGGGCCCATTTATGAGCTCAAACGGGATGAGGTATATACTTGTCGTTGTTGACTACGTTTCAAAATGGGTGGAAGCAGTTGCTCTGCCAAACAATGAAGGGAAAAGTGTCACAGCATTCTTGAAGCGGAACATATTTGCAAGATTTGGGACCCCCAGAGCCATCACTAGTGATGGGGGTTCGCATTTCTGTAACCGGTTGTTTTGCTCTTTATTGGAAAAATATGGGGTCAAACACAGGGTGGCCACACCCTATCATCCACAGTCTAATGGGCAGGTTGAAGTCACCAACAGAGAGATAAAGACTATTTTGGCAAAGACTGTGAATACAAACCGGACAGATTAGGAAAGAAAACTAGATGATGCTTTATGGGCCTATCGGACCGCCTTCAAGAATCCTATAGGTATGTCTCTGTATCAGCTTGTTTATGGTAAAGCATGTCATCTCCCTGTCAAAATTGAGCATAAAGCTATGTGGGCACTCAAGAAGTTGAATCTGGATTGGAACGAAGCTGCGAACTTGAGGCTTGATCAGTTGAATGAGTTAGATGAATTTCGTTTGAAAGCCTATGAGAGTTCTGAAATTTATAAGCTAAGAATGAAAATTCAACAAGACCAAAAAATCGAGAAAAGAGAATTCAGTCCGGGCGATATGGTACTGTTTTTTAATTCTAGACTTCGGTTGTTTCCTGGAAAGTTGAATTCTAAGTGGCTTGTACCTTACCAAGTGGTTCAAGTATTCTCTCATGGGGCAATCAAATTGGAAAATAAGGAAGGAAAGCAGTTCAAAGTAAACAGTCAGCAGGTCAAAGCTTATTTGGGGAGAAGCGAAGAAATCAAACTGGTAGACCTGTGGATTTTGAGTGAAGTCTGAGTACCTCAAGTGACTTGCATCATACCGCGACGTTAAATCAGGCGCTGCATGGGAGGCAACCCATGGAGGTGTTTTTGGTGAAGTCTGAGTAGCCAAAACACCCACATCGTGCCGCGACGTTAAATCAAGCGCTTCTTGGGAGGCAACCCAAGTTGTAAATGTAATAAAAAGTTAGTGTTAACATTTGCTGATGGGTGCAGGTGAATAAGATGGAAAATATGAAGTTGGAACCAAAAACTGGAACTTCAGTTCTGGTGCAGAAAAATCACAGAACGAGTCGTCGCCTAACTTGACGACTCATTTAGCCAGTCGTGAAAAGAACTGCAAAAAATAGGGGAGCAACGGGTGACTTCACGAATCGTTTCTCCAAGGAACGAATCGTTTAGTCCCCCGTCAAGTACACTGGATCAAAGTTGAAACCTAAAGAAAAAGGGTGATGACGGATCACTCAACGAATCGTTGGGAAACCAAACGAGTCGTCAAGTGACCCATCCTGAAACTATAATAGGAAAGGACCACGACTCAAGGAATGACTCGTTGGGTAACACCACGAGTTGTTACCTGAGTCGTCAGGTCCCCAGGTAAGTTGACCTAACGCGACCCACGAATGTAAATGGGAATAAGTTAAAAATTAAAATCAAATAATCCCATTGCATTGAACACTCCCCGTTAAAAATCACTTCAAATTTCCCTCTTCTCTTCTTCCCCTTCTTCACGTGAACCCATCAAAGACACCATTGAAAACAACATCATCACTGCACACTCACTCACTGAAGCACAATCAACTGCTATTGCACTCCATCTTTGAAATATTGCATTGTAAGTAATCTTCCCCACACAAAAACTTGGAATATTGGTTGCATTCCATCAAGAAATTTTTAAAGACCCATGAATGAGTGAGCTTCAAGGATTTATCAATTTATATTGTGTTCTTACGTGCTTTGATGTAGATAAACCCTAGGAAGTATGAAACATTGAATTTCGATCATGTAGTCACCTGGGTTAATGATTAATTGTAGATTGTGTGTTGTGGAATTGTAAACTGGAAAGAAGGAGACAATGAATAGGAACTCTTGAGCACGAGCCACATCACGAGTCGTTGGGTCACCAAACGACTCGTCATGTAGCCCGTGCTGAGTGAGAAAAATAAACTGTTGAGGTAGTGTACTTGACGAGTGACCTAACGACTCGTTGCCTCTGGCAATGACTCGCTGGGACAAATCGTCAAGTACACTGGACCTATTTGAAAAAATGTCCAGTCTAGGTAACGAGTGACTTCACAAATCATTTCCAGAGACAACGACTCGTTTAGTCACCCGTGAGGACCACTAGCACCAGTTAAAAATATTTTCTGTTTCACCTCCTTTTGTGTACTAACATGGTTTCCACATGCACAATGGCTCCACAAGGCACACCAAAGAAGGGTCCAACCAAAAAGAAGGTACCTGAGCGCAGTCAACCATCATACAGAAGGCTGCGAGATGGTCCATCCTCCTCTGAAGAGTCGAGTGGCTCTGAAGAGGAATATGAAGTGTCGGAGGAGCAGTTGGTGCAGAGGACAACCAGGTCTAGGGTTCAACAAAGTTCAAACCCGACAGCCCTGGTCGATACTCCCACTCCTCTAGCAATAGATCCACCCAGTCATACTAATGAAAGCGCTAGGGCTGTTGCTGCACTTGTTCCGGAGGCTCCCACAGCTGGGCACAATTCAGAGAGAGTAGATGAGTCACATGCCCAGCGAGTGGACTCGGACAATGAGTTGACGGATCGGGCACATCGAATGACCAACCGAGAAATGTGAGGAGATGGTCTGTCCACGGCATGCGGGATATATACAATCGGGATTTTGCTCCAAATGACAAAGGCAATCCGAAGCGAAGCATTTATGAGGAGCCAAGGATGATCACCACCGGTTTGAAAGACCTGCTAGAGCTACAGGCAGTATTTGAAAAATACAAGTTCGGGTGGTTGATAGAGCCTTCAGGCAGCTATAGCCATGCCTGGTTCGAGTTCTATGCAGCATATGCAGCCACCTTGCAGCGGTTAGCACTAGGAGGCCAGGATTGGAAGAAGCGGCCTGCCTTGAATCAAGTGATGGTGCGTGAGACCTCAGTTGACATATCTAAGGAGACAATTTCTAGGATGTTGTACGGGCCAGAATATCGAGCTCTGATGAACACGGCAAAGTTTGATCACAGGGTATCCGAGTTGCGGAAAGTCAAAACAAAGAAGCTGAATAGCATGGAGCGGATACAGTAGTACAGTTGTTGTATGAACAGGTCTCTGGACAGATGATTGACAAAAACAAAAATTTATTTTACTTACATGAAAATACTCCCACTGCACTAGGAGCTAAGCTGAGAAGATGAACTGGAATAAATTAAGGATCCTTTCCATTAACTTACCTGAGCTGCCCAGTATTTTATGGAAGGAAGAATAAGTCCCATTTTGAGGATCTAATTAGGAAGATAGCCAGGAGAATCATATCATGGAATAACAAGCTTTTATCATATGGAGGCAAATACATACTAATCTCACATGTTCTACAATCTATCCTAGTTTATTTGTCGTCGGCTATGAATCCACTAAAAGGAGTTATTAATCAAATACACAAGATACTAGCAAAATTCTTCTGGAGTAATACTGGAAGGGTTAAAAGTAAACGTTGGGTGTCTTGGGAGGACATGTGCTATCCTAGAAAGGAAGGAGGAGTAGGTTTCAAATCCCTTCATCATGTATCAAAGGTTCTAAAGGCAAAGCTTGGGTGGAATTTCAGAACTTCTAATTCATCCCTGTGGAGCTCATTTATATGGAATGAGTATTGCAAGAAGGTACACAGATGGGTTCTCTATTCAATATAGAGGATACAATACAAATGGAAGAGGAGCTAGAGGTTAAGGAGCTCATCAGTTATGGATCCTAGAATAGAGAGAAGTTGAGGGGGAAGATTTCAGAAGAGATGACCAACCACATTGTGGATAATATAAGGAAGAAGTCAACAGTGAGAATAATAGTGTGTGGTGGATGGGAAACATAAAAGGAATATTCACAGTGAAGTCAGCATATTGATGTGTCGTGATTTTACGGTACTTTCGCCGCTTAAAACCAAGAAATTATGCACATTCCAGGTATGTTTATATGGGTATAAGATATTTTGTGCTTAATGTGCAGGAAAATAGGTCTGGAAGTGATTTTGGTCGAATTAATGCTGAAAACAACTGAAAGGTGACTGCTAGGCACTTAACGAGTCATTGGCAGGAGGCACGACCCATCACTTGAGGCGTTGGCAAAAAGATGGAGTTTTGAAGAGGTGAAACAATGCACTTGACGATTTGGAGGAACAGCTCGTTACACTTGGTAACGAGTTGTGAGGTCAATCGTTAGGTATTGAAGATAAAAATTCAACTAAGTATCCAGTGAAGATGACGAGAGACATCACGAGTCGTCACCTGAAGGAACGACTCATTGGCAAGCCACCGGAGCTATCCGTGAGGTGCACTATTTCTAAGGAAGTAGACCACGAGGGACCTAACGACTCATGCTAAGGCACGACAAGTCATTAGGTGACCCGTTGCCAGGCCTGGGTAAGTTGCTGAGGACAATTGATTGAAAGCAAAGAACGACTCGTCAGAAGGCCTAACGATCCGTCACATGGCCCGTTGCCACTGCCGACCTGGTTTTCAGATTTATTTAGGAAAAGGATTTCTTTGTATTATAAATACCCAGTTTTAGGTTTATCTTAAAGAGAGGGGTTGAGAACGTTTAGAAGACGATTTTTGGGAGAATCTTGAGCGATATTCTTGAGAAAGTTTTCAAGATACGAAAGCTACATTGGAATTTTTATTCAATCTACTTGGTTTTTATTCTACAATACTTTGTAAGTTGCAATTATGATTTCTTCTATATTTTGTGATTACAATAGCACAAACAGAGTAGCTAAACCCATAAACTAGGTTTTTGGGAACTAAGATGAATTAACACACATAGGTAAGAATACTTAGTGATTCTTGAACGGAGTTTTATGCATGCATTGTTTTTCCCTTCGTTTTGATTGATTCTCGGCGGTTGCAAACGTTAGGATTTTCCTTATTCTTACTTACCGGATCAAGGAGGTAATGAATGGGAAAAGGGATTAACAACGGAGATTTGAGGCTACCAACCCTCATCTAATAACTTGAACTTGTCCAAGGAATAGCTAATCCGATATTAAGAGTAAGGGTCAACTAAAGAACACGCGTATACAAACCAAGTTGCGTGGTGAAAATCACCTAGATAGGGGACCAACCATTTAGGTGAACCTAACTTACCAATATTGCATGTTAAACACCGGAAAAGATCACTAGTGTATAATCTTTGTGGTTAGAAAATCTTGGGGAACACAATCCTAGTCTAGTCGTAAATTGGATACAAACCCAATTTGATACAAGCATTCATTAGTTTCACTTTTGTTATTATTCTATATTTTCCCCCTTCGGAAATAAGTCAATCAATAGTGATAGTTATTCGCATTAACCTAAGTTCTTACCATATTCCCTGTGGGATCGACCTCAACCTTTGTTGGGTTCTATATTTGACAATCGACCGCTTATAGCTCAATTGCGAGGTGTAATTTGGGCGACATCACATATCAAAACATGAGGAAGAGGAAGGAAGAGATAGGATGGCTAAGTAACATCTGGATCAAAGGGATACCACTTAAAATATGCTTTTTTTTCTTTGGAGGCTGTGAAAAGGTAGAAAAGCAACTGATGATAATTTAAGGAAAATACAGATTCAGATTACATCAAGATGTTGTTGCTCTGAGAACTATGAGTAGGAGACAATAAAAATATCTTTTTTTAACAACTTCTATAGCCTAAAAGTTATGAAACCAATTTGCTACTTGTATAGGTCTAAACATAGTTGTAAGGCATCTTCAACAACTTATAGTGGAGTGGTGGAGCATCCTAGCTACCAAAAAGCTAAAGGAGGTATATAAAGCAATTCCAGCAATCATAATATGGGAAATCTGAAAGAGAAGGAATGCTAAAAGGCATGGCAAGGATGTGAATTTTCACATGATACTTAAGTTATGTCAACAAACTATCCAACAGTTTGTTAAGCTTAAATATCTCTAGATGTCTATTCCTTACCAATGGGAGGAGGCAATTGTTTATCTGCAGGAGTATAGACCTAGACTACATTATAAGATTCTGAAATTGGGAGTTTCCTAAGGAGGACTGGTTAAAATGCAACACTAATGGTGCTAGTAAGGGTAATCCTGGAGAGAGTGCCTATGGATTCTGTTTGAGGGATAGAAAAGGGACTTGGTGTATGCAGAGGCACAAAGGATTGGTGACACAACTAACATGATGGTAGAGGCTCAAGCAATAAGGAATGTACTACAATACTGCTTTGACACTTCAACATAATATTATTTTAGAGACTGATTCATTAAGTCTCCAAAAAATATTAAGGAAGGAATGGAGAGTGCCATGGGAGTTAGGTGAGATTATGGAGGAGATTTATTACATGATTCCACAGATCATTATAGAATTTTTACCATGTTTTTAGAGAAACAAATCAACTAGCAGACAGTTTGGCCAATAGTGCATTCAGATAAATTGGCAGAACAATGTATGAGAGTTTTCATCAGCTACCAACAGAATGCAAAAAAAATACTAAATTTAGACAAAACACAAATACCACAAATACATATTAGAGCAAGGAGAATCAGTTCAATAGAAAGTCAACACAGAGCACAATCTTAGAGAAATAAAAACCTACTGATTATATACACAAGTCTTCAAGAAGTGGGACTACTACCTAACCTAGGCTACGACAGCATAAAAAAGGGAGAGACCAGCAAAAGTAGGTACTGCATGGGGAAGAAATCAAGCAAAGAACCATAGAAGGAGGGCTGGAGCAACCTTTTTTCTCCACCTCTGCGTCCGTGGAAGTTCACTTGGATCTTCAAGAGCACCTTAGGAGATCGGACACCTAGAAATCACCTGCAAGCAAACAAATATCAGAAAGGGAGGAGAAGAAAAAAGAAATAAGGAATACTACCTCTTTGAGCTATAAAAGACATCACTCAGATCAGGAGTGGCGACTGATTTATCACCCATAAAAGTAGGTGAACAAACTTCAAATTGAGGAAAGCTAGTGATTGAAAGTCAAATTACAAAATCCTAAAGAAGACGAAGACAACGAAGTAGGAAGGAGTGAAGTCTAAAGGTTTTGATTTAATGAGTTTTTACAGATAAACAATATACTTTATTTTTTTATTAATAAAAGAGTAATGGCTCAAATTTATTAATTTTTTTTTAAAAAAAAAAAAGGCATCTTGAGACATTGTTTATTGTGGAACCCACAAATTCTTTATTTTCTCTTATTTTCCCTAAATAAAATTTTAAAAACCATAAAAACAAACCCTAAAAAACCCTCCCATCATTTTGTACTCTCTCTCTCCTTTTTCTCTCTCACACCAACTTCACACGTGCCACTTCACTTACCATCTCCAATCTCTTTTCTTTCTCTCTTTCTTTATATCCTAGTGGTCTCTCATAGTCTCTTTGTGTTGTGTGGTGCAACAAATTAAAGTTAGAGAGAGAAAGAGAGAATCACAAACAACACTTTGCCAAAAATTTTCTGAAATTTTCTTTGAAGATCATACTTAAAACAAAAATCCCACTTTTTTTTCTTCTTCTTCTTCTTATTTGCTTTTCTTCTCCTAAAATCCCATATTTCTATTTTTACCAAAAATATAGCCTAAAATAGAAACTTTAATTTCTTCATTTTTCTGTAATAATGAGAATAAGGAAACGTTTTCCTCTTCCATCAGATCCACAACTCAGTAAGCCAGTTGTGGTGCAACTAAACACCGAGAACGAATATTTACCGTCTGATCTTACAAATCTAGGTCTTCCGCAGCCGTCTGATCAACCACCGGTCACTGGAGCCAAACCAACCAGTTGGGTTTTCTTTGGTGGCAACCGTCGTCAAGAGAAACTGAAACAAAAGGTTAGTTATATGTAGTTAATTAATTGATAAGTTTGGCTTCCAAAAATTTTGCTATTATTATTTAAAAAAAAAATTTTTTTTTTGTAGAATTGCACTACTGCCTTTTTACCTGTCCTTTTGTTTTGTTCAAAATGGGGTTTTACACTAATATACAACAATAATAACTTAGTCAGTTGTAATTTTATAAGTGGAACCCGAATGGAATAGGACATTTGCATATCTTATCTCTATTTCTGTAGGGGTAAAGAAGTTAATTTTTCATAGATCCTTAATTCAAAAGAGATATGATCAAAGCAGGATGTATATATAGTTTTGCACCAATGATTTATATATAGTATTATTATTATTGGTGCTAATTTTTGGATGTGATTTAATTTAATTTGCAGGATGTTGAAGTTGAAGAAGAAGAAGATGAGAATTCATGGAGAGAGAAAAAAGAGAGCTTTGGTAGTAGTAATGACAATGATAACAAGTAAGAATATTATTAATGCATAAAAAGTAAAGTTTGTTTCATGAATTTATAGTAAGAAAAAAAAAAGGTGAACAAATATTAATAGGAGAAAACAAGAAATAATATTACTGTAACTGGAAGATACCTACTGTTTAGATTTGTATTCTCATCCAATGATTTCAATTCCCCATCTCATCTAATCCATTTTTTTTGGTTGAGTTTTATTGTATCTTTTCTTTTTAATTTCTTTCCCCAATAATGGTCCCCGTTATTTATATTTTAAAAAAAAAAAACATATCACACAGGAAAATTCTGAATGTTGCACTGTGCACCTTTCTTTTCTTTTTTTTTTTTTTTTTTTTGATAGTTTGGGAATTGAAAAACTTTTTTTTTTC